>VZTM01000856.1:4055-24549 GCA_013400555.1 Jacana jacana | reverse complement strand
TCTCTCTTTAACTCTTTATGGTGATGATCAGACCGTGCGAAGGCATCCCCCTCCCCTCCCTTCCCCTCCGCGTGTGCATGCTGCGCCGAGAGCCTCGCCGGGTCCATTTCCGATGTGCATGGGGTACAGTCTGCATACTCGTGGGGCGAGAGGGGAGGCAGAGATGTATGTGTGTGTTGGGGGGTAGGGGTGGGGGGGTGGGGGCGAGGGGATGGAGACCTTTCTTGCTCCTTTTCATTTTTCAATTTTGCTGCGAACAACTGAACTTTCTGTGAACCCACTCTCTCACCTGGGAAAGCCCGATGCCTGGAGCGGAGCACGGGCCATAGCTTACGATCTTTAAATCGGCTGCGAGTTTGGCTTTTAAAAAGAACAGCCCTGTCCCTTACGACGAGACAGTCAAAAGGTGTTTCAAAATGATGTCAAGGGTATGTCAGATGAGTTGTGAGCTTTTGGGGGGAAAAGAGAAAGAGGAAATGGGAAGGAAAAGGAAAGATCTGCTTTGCGATCTGCGCACCCTGAGCTTCCCTTAAAATGAACAAAAGACCTGAACACCAGTAATGGGTTAACAGGAGCATCATGTTCGTATCACAGAGCATTTCTCACTTCTCAAAAACCTTTCTTATTTTTTTTCAGTTTGAGCTATGCATGTTTCTAGGAAGAATTTTCCTCCAAATGGTTGTTTATGTTTATGAAACAAAGAGTAGGAAATATTGAATATTCAGCCTAAACATGAGTGGGCATTTTTTTAACTTCAAAGCTGGTTTTGGCCAGCTTAGATTGCACAGCAGTATTTGGAAAAGGATTGTTTGCTTTGCTTGAAATAAGATGATAAATGCAAAACACTCTTGATTATTCACCAGAGTAACCTCCTGTAATTTATAGATTCATTCTGACAAAGTGCTTCATGTAATATTCTCACTGTCAATAATTATTAATTATTGACAACAGCCATAAATATTTTTGGCTGTCTATAAACACACACATAATTCTGTACTGCAGAAAACAGGTAGGTGACAAATGAGACTGAAGACCAGAGAAGATAAGGCAGTGGCCAACAGGTAATGATATTATCAAAATCACTTCAGAGAGGGAGATTTCTGATCATTGCCGATGAAGATAAAAGATTACTCAAAACCAGTGTCTATCGAAGATTTAATGACAGAGGGCAATGTCCCAGGTTTCACTGAAGTCAAAGAGTTTTGACCAGTCAGTGAGATTAGTATTTTATGCAGCGATTGCATTTTGTGACAACGCTATCCCAGCTGATACCATTTCATGACGATGCACATTTCCTGCACAACTGCCTCATTCATTCTTATGGCTTCTGTTACCCCAGAGTTTGCACTACCCATAGATCAAGATCCTATTACGCTACATGATGACTTCAAGGACCTTACAATCAAAGCAAGAGGCAGATGTGGGATAAAAGGATGCAAGGGAGTGTAAAGGAACAACAAACCCAAATTGACTGGTATAACAGGTGGTTGCATTAACACACCAGCAGTCTGGCCGATTTCAAGCTGTTCATAGGTAGAATTTTAGAGAGGGGTAAGATAGAGGACAATGAAGTGATTTTGCAGATGTTTATAGGAAAATCTCCCCATATGAGAGGGCAGAGGCATGGAAAGGAACCCAAAGGGGCTTGTACCAAGTGGGTGAAGGATGCCTACAAGCAGAGCCACCAGAGGCAGGCATCAGCTGCTAGGAACTATGCAAACAAGTGCAGGTTGGGTAGGCAGAGAGAGACCACAGAGAAACTATAAAGTGGAAGCAAGCAGCTTCTGCTTCATGTGGAAGAGGAAATGAGAAGTCACAGTGCTATGTAGAGTGGAGTGAAATAATTATAAATGCTTGTTTATTTTGCCTTGAACTAAAGATTCTTGGTCTATATTGTCACCACTAGGACACCCTCTTTGCCCTATTCCAACAGTTCAAATTGTCTGTTAGGTTGTTTTCTTCTGACTAGAAGACTAGCAGGTGAGATAGGACTGGAAGGGGACGGAGATCTACTGTCCCCCAGGGGTGCTTAGGGCCATGGGTAACTGGGTCCAAATTAAAACTGCTGGGGAAAGCTTTGGTTGCACAATCCCCAGAATTGTCCTGCTGCAGAAATGGAGTAAGCCACCTTTCTGCTCACTGGATGGTACACTGAGCTCACGGTGCCTGTATTAAAGAATACATCTTGCATAAAATATGTTATTGTTTTCCAGTTCACATGCTTGAATCAAGAATTTCCTTTGAGACATGAGCATTAATGTTCTCTTCCTTAAGGAGAAAAAAGGGACATTAAAGCAAAAACCACTATTTTTGACATTTTAGGATATAAACCACTGGAGTTAAGTTAAACAGTGTCACGTCTCCTGCTGTAATATAACTGGGACTATATTGAAAACTTTTGACCCTGTTCTACCCTTTATGTGGGTGGAACTCAGCAGAGGCCCAAGTTCATAAGGAAGTAGATGAAGATAGCATCACCATGGAAACCTTAACCTGAATTCCTAAAATTTGGGCATCTTAAAATCATGCCCATTCTATCTCCTATACTCGCCTCCCTTTGACACTTTGATTTGAGGCACATGGGCTTTCCTCTTAAATGAGTTTTTCTTATTGTTTGCTCCCTCCATTCAGACAGAGAATTTACTAACATAACTTCAAACATGTGAATCCCACCCGTAGGATTGAGATACAAGCAAAGTTAAGCACAGACTGAGGTGCTCTGATCATTGCATGCTCTGCCTTATGTATAAGTAAGCCAGAGGAAGTGAAGTAGACGAGAATGAAGAAATGGAAAGCCTAGACAATGTCTATATCAAAACGCATGGAAATGGGAAAACAGTTTCTAAATTAGTTGTTGTCATTGGAGATGAGTTGGATGAAGACAGTAAGAGTTGTTTAAAAAGTAGCCAAAAGGAAACAACTGAAGGTGTGACTAACTTCTCAAATTAGCTGGAGCATGTGGAGATGACTATCCAATTTATTTTACAGCATGTCCAATCTGTTCTTTTTTAAAATAGGCCATGGCTGCTAAATTGAAAATAAAAACTCCAAAACCCAACACCCCAAACCAGTCCCATATAAGATAAGATGAGCATATTGTTGCTTTCTGGATGTTCTTTCTGTTTGTTATGATTGTATTAGTATAATCTACTCCACAGGCTGTACTCAGTGTCTCTCAGACTTCTTTCTTCCAGAAATTGAGGTATAAAATCCACAATTCCAATTTGGTTATATGATATGCTATAGAAATGGTCCAACCAAGGAGCATACTGAACTGCTCACACAAACATAGCAAGAATAACAGCGTCCATAGCAAAGGCTTTTGCACACACACACACACACACACACACAATAATGAGAAGATTATAATTCAACAAATGTTCACAGGCATTTTAAAATGGTCACATACTTTCCCATCTATATTTAAAACATAATGGTTTCATCACTATCACTAGAAGTAGTGACTCTCTGTCCACAAACACACGTGTATATGGTTCTAACACTCATTTATTCTGCAGTGGTGAATAAATTCTTGCTATATATGAGATTCTCTCACAGAGAGAGAGAGAGAATGAGAGACAAAAGCCACATCCTTAGTCAAATATGCCATCTATCTTCATATGCAAGAGAGATACCTGGTGATTAATTTCTGGCTATGCTCCTCAAGAGTAATAGTTTTGTCCTTTATAGAGACAAATATCTATATGTATTTGAGAGATACACCTTCTCTGGAAGTTGTTTGGTCTTTCTCTAGGGGTAGCTATTGTTTCCATGATTTGTGATTTTAGCACAGTGGAAGTTTGCCTGCCCATTAAAATTCTGCATTTATAGTTTGGCTACAGAATTTTGCTGCAAGTTGGCACTTGAAATATTTGATATCAATGACTTTTTTTTACTCAGGGTTTGAAGTAAAAGAAAAAGCATCAGTCAGTATGGAACTCTCCCAGAGCAAGAACATCATTTTAGGCTGTTAAATCAATGCTGGTGGCCTAAAATTTTAAAGCATTAAATTTTGCATCTATTTTTTTATTGCTGCCAAGTTTCATTTGGAAAGAACTGTAAAACATTTAGGTTTTTTGGTTGGTTTTTATTTTTTAAAGAACACTAAAAAAATCACTTTATCGTTCAGTAGGCAGACAAAATGCAGATGTGATCCTACTTTATTTTAACATGTGCATTGCATCAAACTGAGCATAATTCTGGCTGGCTCCTGCTCCTGATGAAATGAATTGCAGCACTCAGTGAGTTCAGAGGAAGCTGGAGAGAATTCTGTACCTACAGATGAGGGAGGATGTACCAGGCGTGGGAGCTTCTTGCCTTGCATGGAACCAGCACAACTCACTCCAGCTGAGAAGCCTTTCAGTAGGTTTTCTTTATCATTCAGACACTCCAGAAGCATAAACCAATCTGGAAGATGGTCTGTCCAAGGGGACTTGTAGTTTGTGGGTTATATTTCAGAGGATCTGTTGAATATAGAATGCTCTAAGCATATGCTTAAATGTTTTGCTGAGATAAAACTTTATTTCACCTGCAGGGAATAGTCTTTAATTTATTACTTTCTGAGATGAAAGCAGTCATACTCTAAACTAAATATTTGATACAAAATAACAAAAAGCATTGTTTACTATTTGCTATTCTGATAGGCCCTAAACAAGTAAATAAATGTTATTATTTTGTGCTGAGAATTTGAGTGCTTTTCCAGATGACCAGAGGTTTTCTGAATCACTGATGGCAGGTAAACTTTCAGGTTCAGAGTCCCTTTCCTAAATTTCCTTGAGTGTTTCTAAAAACTGTTTCCCATTTTTAAAGGATCTCCACAGGCCTGGAACCAGATGAATGGAGACACTAATCACAGGGATTGGGATAGATTTTAAGCTGCTTGAATATGGCTTGAATTAGTGGGAATTGTAGCATCATCTGAGCTGATATGACCAAACAGCACACCACCGGGTATTAGCTCAGATTAGGCAGGTCTCACTTGAAATAGCAGAGCACCCCTCTCAGCATGATGGATTTGGTTGTACATGCAGTTGAGTCTTGGTGCCTTGCAGCCAGCTAGACATTCCCGTCCCCGCAACCCCTTGCATGGGACAACCACACCATTGGAAGTTTCCATCCTCCTTTTGCAAAGATGATTGTGTTTCTCTATGGATGTAACAGGCAAACCCACTACCTGGGCTCTCTCTTTTTGCCCACTGTAATTTTTCTTTAGTTGGTGCCTTTGTTTTCTGTCATGGGCATTGGATGAGTAGATTCTGTGCATTTTATGTGTGCACTAAGAAAACTTAATTCTTGTTCTGAGATACTGCTTTGAAAAAGAGTTACAATTAGGGATGTCCTCTCTGCTTAGTTTGTCCTTTAGGGATTTAGGCTTTTTTTTCTCATTTGGATGGTGTCAAAGCAACAAGATTAGGAAACCGATTGGTCCTTTCTAGACATTGCTAATTTCAAATTCCTGGATATTCCTATGGTAAACACATGTTTATACAGTTTTAGGGTAAAACACAGATTTTTTGTTTTACCACCTGACAAGAGTAGATAGAAGTGAAGCTGTTGATTCTGTTTTGGTGGCTTACTCTTCCACATGGGCAATTATTTCAATAGGTATGAGATGCTCGCATTGTTACTGTGTTAGATTCAAATTTGGAAAAGTCCCCCTTCCTTTGCTTCATCAGACACATGTGGATGACCCAGAATGCTGTAGTTTGGGCTGCTTCTTTGTCATGAACAATAACCAGGGATCAAGCAGTCCTCAGGTTTTCTCTACTATTTTCTTCAGCTTCTCTCCAGAAAGATTTTCCATAAACAGTTTTTGTTTTCTCAAGGGAATTACACTCACCATTGCTTTTGCCTCCTCAAAACAGAACTCTTTCACAACTTAGCATTAACATACAATATATAAATAGTTACTTTTCTTCTGCATGATGGAAACCAACAAATCTGTGGCTTTCTGCAGATATAACTAATCTTTTTTTCAGACTACCAGTATGAAAGCCTCCTTTTTTTTTTTTTTTTTTTTTTTCCCAAGAGAAAGCGAAAGAGGCCAAGTCTTTTTTTTCCAGAAAATATGAAACAGGGTTGGATCCAAACCACAAAACTTTAATCTAAATTGAGATTTTAGCCTCCTTACTGAAATTTCTGGGCGTCTGGCTCTGAGGTTTAGTTTCAAGCCCATATTTAATATAAAGTAAATTAAAGAAAGCTCAAAATAAACATTCTCCTTTTCTTTGGTTCTTTATTCCAAAGTTCAACAGACCAAAAGAGAGATTTCCACCATTTATCAGCAGTCCTGCCTAATGAGGGAGGTTACAGTTGACTGGAGGTTAGCAAATGTGACACCCATCTACAAGAAGGTCCACAAGGAGGATCTGGGGAACTACAGGCCTGCCAGCCTGATCCCAGTACCAGGGAAGGTTATGGAGCAGACTATCTTGAGTGATATCACACAGCAAGTGCAGGACAACCAGGTGGTCAGGCCCAGTCAGCATGGGTTCATGGGTCCTGCTTGACTAACCTGATCTCCAACTATGACAAGGTGACTGGCTTAGTGGATGAGAGAACGGCTGTGGATGTTGTCTACCTAGACTTTAGTAAATACACAGTACTGTGTGCAAAGTTTAAATGGTACAACATATTTACATGAAGATGAAATCCTACAGGATAGCCAAGAACAGATTGAGAGTGACAAGACAGCAGAGCCCATGGTGGCTGTATTCCAGTTAACAGTATTATAAATTAGAAGAGTTAAAATTAAAAGACCAACGGGAACGAACATAGAAAATTCCTTTTGTGTCTGATTTGTACTTGCATTCTTTTTCTGGTAAAAAGAGCTAGAGTAGTTTCTCCCATCTACTTCTCACTACTGCTGATCACAACACTGAGACATCAAAAAATTTACAGGAAATTGCTATAGCACCAACAAAAAATTCCCCAAGTCCCTGGCTATTCCATCAAAAAGCAACAATCAGAGTCAATCACATAATGTTGCACTGACTTCCCAACCTTTCTAGAGGTCTCCACATGAGCACAGTTCCTCAGCCCCGGGTATCGTTAATATTCTCTCTGTAAAGCAGGTTTCCATTGATCCCAGTGAATTAGAATCCTCTGCAGCCTGAGAAGAGAGTGGTAAACTTGGCTGATCATTCTCAAAGCTTTGCATGAGGTTTAATTGCCTGACACTGTGGCTCAAATTCATCCATTGGTTTTAATCACAAAATGCCTGCTGTCATAAATAAATAACCATACTGCTTCTTGGGCAAGCCTTTCCTCTGTGAATATAACACAGGATGTCATCTTAAACCCACCCCAAAATAATATGAATCCTTCGCTACTGCCCAAGTGCTTTTTTTCAAGGTTTTTAACATGTGCAGGCAAACAAGTGCATTCAGTTTCACAACTTGCTTGTCTCGTAGTCATATGGTTTATAAAACTTTAGCATGACCTTCTCAAGCTCACACAGAAGAAAGTGGAGAAACCAGGAATGCCCAATTCCTCTGAGTTAGAATAGAATAGAATAGAATAGAATAGAATAGAATAGAATAGAATAGAATAGAATAGAATAGAATAGAATAGAATAGAATAGAATAGAATAGAATAGAATAGAATAGAACAGAACAGTTCGGTTGGCTCTCCCTTGAGCTCATTAACTACAGAACACCTTATTTCTTGTGTATATGTATAAATATTGTAGATGTACAGAGAGAGACATTGCAGGCTATACATACAGGCTGTGACACAATGCAATATTATCATGCAATCATATAATCATACAATATTTCAAATTGGAGTGGACCCATAAAAATCATTGACTCTACCTCCCTGCTCCTCTCAGGACTACATAAAACCAAATAATATGACTAAAAGCATCATCCAGATGCTCCTTGAACTCTGATTCTTGGTTTTGAGAAGCAAATATTTTAGGGATTTCAGATTAGTTCATTCACTACTCTTGGATACCCACTGGGAAATACCTTAGGTTATATATGTGTAAGCACTATATAGAGGTGTTTGGAAAGAGGTTGTCCTGTCCGTGAAAAACAGTAAAAAAAGGCAGAACTGCCCAAACTGGTGGGTGCTAATGCTGAATGAATCTGTAATTTTCTAGTTGTTCCTTTGGTCATATGCAAGGCTAATATAATTTGTTCATTACGTTCTCTTCTGGCTAGCAAAGACTGTACAATGGAAATATAAAGTCTCTGATTGAAATCAATGGTAAAAAAATCCATTGACTATAATAGGAGCAGAATTAGAGAATTTTTGACAAAATGGGTGACCTATTCTTTCATCTTCGAAAGTAAATTGCCAACCCCCCAGATTTTTAAACTAATTATCATACACTTGTTACAAGTTGAAGCTATCTTTGATGGTATCTTCTCGATCCTTTCTGTAAGCTCTCCAGAACTCATAAATTTTTCCTTAGACAAAAATTTCCTTTTAATCCTATTCAATCACTACAGCGAGAAATGATATTATTAATCTGCTTTATCAAGTCTGACTGAATAGAACTTAATTAGAACGGTCTTGAATAAATTTTTTTTGACATTTCTGCACTAGTGTTGAGAAATATAAAATACTACGTGTGAAAATCTGAAGCATGCCTTCATTTGAAGGCACCCTGCTTCACAGAAGCTTCTCCAAAGCTTCACAGAAAGCCTGAGTGAAGACTTAAAAGGCAGGTGTGATAGTTCTGAGCTGAAATCTCCTCTGCCTGTGGAAGATGGGCAGAGAGCAATACCCATTGGCTTTTGTGATTGTTATCTCGATGGATGAATTCTAGTAGTCATCACCATTTGTCTGTCCTGAGCAATTCAGTGCCGTGGTCTACCTGACCTGGCCCTCTCTGTAATCGGATTGGCATTAAGTTCACATCCCAAGCTTAGTGTGGAGGTAAACAATATAAAAAAAATATATAGCCATATTAATTGTAGGGACTGATGAAATGGGCCTAACTTAGAGAAAAAAATACATCTCAGGGCTTATGCTTAGCTATATTCATTAATTACTTTAGTTTGAGGGAGTTAACTTCGTATTAAAGCATCTCTACAACTGTGATACTGAGGTTGTAAAATTTTGGAGAGTGTATGAGATGTGCATAAAATATATTACATGGACTGCGAATGCTGTACAGAATCTGCTTTTTTTTTCCACCTCTTATATAGCAACCGGGTCTGTTCTGTGATATAATCCTAAATCAAGGTCAAGCAGAGCCTTTTGCTAGAAATACCATCTCAGTGCAAAAAGAATGTGCAAAAATCCAGTTTTAAAACTATAAAATTCCTTCCCAATAGGGGTGTAGGTTTAGCTTTACTGAAAATAAGTAGCACAGATCTCTTAAAAAAGGAGTTTATGAGGTATTGAAGAAATTTCTTGACAGTATTACAAACACCTGGAGAAGGCCTTATTGCTTTCATACAAGTACTGTAGTTCCTACTATGACAGTTCCCTCCGGGACTGTTCATTGTTCCCCTTGTTAAACTCTTCTGGAGGAGGAAAAAGAGACATCAGAGAATATTATCAGTCTTTGCACAGGTCACTAAAAGTCATTAACATCCATTCATATCAGCAGGTAGGGGCTGTTTCTGTTTGTGTTAATTGGATTTTACTTAATGCTTGATGGGACAATTATCAGACCAGTCTGTGAAAAGGCACTGCCTGAAAAGAGTAGAGAAGCCTTCTCTTGTGAAGTGGGCTATCTAGAATCTGAAACAGATAGTCCTGCATGTTCAGTGTAGCCACACCAACAGAGGTACTCACATTTGCACCTGCACTCACAGAGGTGACTGAATGCTGTTCTTGCCCGGAGTTCCACTGGCTTGAGGACAACAATCCAAGTCTGATCCCTCAGTGGTTCACACTGCAGGATCAGGGCACTAAGTGCCTCAGCTATGCGTGAAAGTAGATGATTTGAATCATGGACTACTACCTTGATAAACTTGCTTGCAACACTGGGGGTTTGGTTTTTTTTTGTTTTGTTTACCCAAGCAGCTTAAAAGTAGGGTTATTTTTGTCTTTTTTGTCTTTTTCTTTTTTTTTTAATGAGTAATCATCCTCAGTCTTACTTCTCATTCCAGTTTCTTCTTCTCGGATAAGTGTGTTTATGGTTGAGTTATAACTTCCTGAAACATAAGGTTTGTGATAAAAATGCTGACAGTAACCATTGCTTAACCTACTGTTGTGGTCACCACTACAGTAACACAGCAGGATTTAAACTTAAGACCTTAAATGATGAAATAATCGGTGTTTTTTTCCTTTGCAGTTTCTGCTTTGTGGTATATGTGGAATACTGTGCGCCAAAAAAAAGTCTGGACTCGTTGTAAGTTTTTCCACTGCATCTATAACACATGAAGTATCTGAAAGGCATACTTATCTAACTTGAACTCTTTACTAGGGGTGAAGTCCAAGTGTTTCTGATAAAAATATCAGTAAAAATTACTGCAAGTCAGCAGTCCAAAAAAGTAATCGGTACTTTGAATTAATCAAGCAGAACAAGACAGTTCTGAAATGGCCTATTTAGACCATGCCTATTTAAGGCACACATCCCTATTTATCCCTGTCTCAATAAATATAAATGGAAAACCTGTTGCCACAAATATATGCCAAGTAAATAGAAAGTTCCCCAATAATTTAACTGGATTTTAGCTTCTCTCCTTCAAAAACCCCTTTCTGTGAAGTGTGGCACGACTCGGCTGCCACCTCAATGATGCTGCTGACCCACTTGGATCCTAGATATCATAGCTGTTCACTGTTTTAATAAGTTCTTTTTTTTGCAATCAGAATCAAAATTAGCCAGTTTTAAAGTGATGGTGGATGCTTTCTGTCTCTTCTAAGAATCAGAAGTACACTCATTTTTCTGACCGCAGCAAAATGGTGTTCTGCAACTGTGTTAGAGCCATGATCCTATTGTAAGTGATAATGTCTGGCTCAATTTTCTGTCAGCTTGATTATTCTGCCATGTACAGATGGAAGTCATGTAAAACTAGCAAAAGTGTGAAGGGAATCAAGTTCTCTCATATTATTTTTGCCTATCAATGAGTTATCCTAAACCCTGTTACAATGACAGTCTTATTTCTTAAAGCATGTGGACCATAACCAGTTGCTAAAAGCTGTCTGTTCTGGTGGTCTCATGGAACAGTCACTTCCCCATGGACCACAGCATACAGCCTGAACACCACATTCCAGACAAAATCCTCATCCCAGTTGTGTACAAGAGTGATCTGTATGGTTCCATAAATTGTTCTTACCTCAGTAGGATAAGTACATATACAAAGTCATATTGAGTAACATCAAAGACCCATCCAGGTCAACATCTCACAGGACACCAATCAAGGGAAGTGACTAAGACAATAATTTAGCTGTGTCTCCATAAAAAGGTCTTTTGCCCTCAAGTCATTTGTGGCTTAAAGACATCCTGAACCAGGGTAGCATCTCTGTGATTAAAGAGATAGGATGCCTTTAACATGTCTCATTAATTGCAGCCTGTTTCACATCCTTCTATAGTTCACAGGAACATTTTAACAAAGTTAAAAACAACAATCAAACAACCAGAGTCACCACACTGTCCTTCTGTAGAGCTGCATCACAGATTTCTTTGTTGTTTCTCTCGCTTCTTTGTCCAGCACATTCACCTTGAGCACTTTTAGAGTCCCCACAAAAGCTGTAGAAAGTCTCCAAACTGCTGTCTGACCGAACAAATTAGATTTGAACAGGAGGCAGAGTCAGATGGCAGACAAAGCAAGAGAAATTCACCGCCAATACGTGAGGCATTCGCTCACTCCCGAGGAGTGGTGAGACGCTGCACAACAGAAAACTATGACACATTCTTTCATGTTATGGTTTTGAATGAAACACTGGAAATCAACAGATTTGTGTCCTAGTAGTCCTTCCATTGACTAGCTTTTAACCTGAGCAACTCTTTCTACCCAGCTTTATCTTACATGCAACATCAATCTTAACTCCTGTACACCAGCAGGTACTGTATTCCCCTGGAGTTCTGTAGGAGCTGAGGAAGATAAACAGGAGTGTCTGTGTAGTGTTTTGCAGTCCTTGATACTGTCAAAGCATTGAATTTTGGTTCGTCTCATTTTTGTATGAATGAATCTGTCTCTGAAAAATGTTACTGTGACATAACCTCTCTTGTCTTTCTTGACAGATGATACTTTTTTCTGCCTGTTGCATCTGTGGACTAATTGGAGGAATCTTAAATTTTCAATTTCTCCGTGCTCTGACAAAGAAGTCGTCTGCTCTCTATTCTTTGCATCTTGCCTCCATGTCTCTTGCATGCATTGGAATTGGTGGTTGCACCCTTTCTTCATGGCTCACTTGTCGGCTAGCCAGCTATGAACAAAGGCGAATGTTCTCAGAAAGAGAACATTCATTGCATCACTCCCATGAAATGGCAGAAAAAGTGAGTTGTGTGTCCTCCTTGATTTGTTGTGCTTCTCCTGAAATGCTACTTTATGTGTTAACATTTACAATTGGCAAGAGATGTATTCAGTTTTCAGTTTTATATGAGAAAGAGCTTCTGGGAAATGAAACGCTGCCATTCTGTGTAAGCTTTATTATGTTGCATTAATGTGGAACTATTTTTAGGTACTGTATATTTGCAGTACATCCATTTCAATGAAGTGCATCCATTTTCAACATAATTCCATTGTATAGCTGTTCAAGGGCTTAGCTGCTAAATATAGCACTTCATAAATAATTGGAAGACTTATTAATATGGATTATCATGTATTGTACTGTGAAAAGGCACAGAATGCTTTCTGTAACCACACCATTGCATGCTTCAAGGATTTAATCAATTTCTTCCTCTCCCAAGTACTCAGCTTATAAAGTGGGTTATTTAAACACAAAAGCCACAGTTTGCAAACCTAGATGACTAAACCGAAGCACCTAAGGGCACATTTAGACACCTAAATGAAACTGGTCTGATTTGCAGCAGCTCTCAGCATTTACAGCATTTACTGCCTTTCTCTGTTAAAAGGAAGCTCACCGAGGTATCAAAGTCCATGTTTAAGTGCTGAAAATTAAGCTCCTAAAGTTGAGCACATAGGGCCAGAAGAATTAATTGAAAAGAATTCTTGGAATCAGCTCCTTGGAGTTACAAATCTGACTCATATTTGAGAAGCAAGATGTTCCTGACACCTTGTCCTTTACATTTGGACTTCCCATCCAATGCCTTTCCTTTGAGAAATGAGTAGAGAAGGGAACAACAGCCAAGTGGACTGTCCATCTGGACTTTCACGTGCAAGTTGGCATTACAGTTAAGTCCAACGGTCTGTATCATCTAGTGAGACCTCAGAACAGCAGAGCAAGGATTAATTCATTCAGACTGTGGAAGGTTTTCAGATTCTCTGGCAAAACATGGTACAGACGTTGTTAATTGTCCATTAAGTAAAAATTACTCATCGCTGTTCTTTGGTATTCTTAACTGAGATGAGACTCCAAGCAGAAATATAGACTGAATCCACTTTGAAAGATATTTGAAATGTGTTTTAAAAAGGTAAATAGTATTGGTGACAACAGTAACAAAACAGGGTGATAAAATCCAGGGAAGAGATACATTTTTCCCTCTCATTTTAAAAATAAGCAGAATTCTGTTGAGGCAAGTATGACCACAGTCTTGCAGAGGGTAGGCTAGATCCTGCCTTTCAAAGATACTCTTGCCTCAACAAGGACAAAGGTGATGCCCATTTGAGAGAAAAAGATAGAGGCTGGAGACAACCATGTACAGCAGTAGTTCACTCCTTTCCTGACCTGTTGACCTCCTGAGCTTTTAGACACTTAGCAGTGAGGACTGCCAGGTGCCTACTTATCTTGGTGGTGGGCAATAGTGGGCATCTATATGGCGAGGGGCCATGATGCATGTGCAAAGCAACCCTATTGCACAAGCTCAGCAAATACGGGATGTGCCCCACCTGTGGTGGGCTCCCTGCATACATGTTTTAGAATCCAGTATGCATGTGTAGATGTTCTGATCTGGGACCTAATAGACCTACAGCCTGTGGACAGTCTGCTGCTGGCAGGTTTGAGTACATTAGCTCAAGGCATACCCCTAAAAACTAATCAAGGCATCTTAAAAACGTACATTAAATTAGGCCCTGATTTAGAAAATAGCTTTAAAGTGTTTTATATATAAGACTATATTGTATATTTATACTATATACAGTAATATAGACATGTACTGCATGTGCATTTATTTGTGCTATATTTATTGTATAATTGTTATATTTATATTAGAGATTGAGGGGTATTGAAATAACCGACCTGCCCAGCTGCCCGGTGGTTCCCCCGACACCAGAGTTACCTCCAAGGTACGCTGAACACTAGGGAGCTGCCCTGTAATTATGTCACTTCAGGAAGGGCCACCTCTAAGAGCAAGTCATAGTTTCAGCTAATCAAAGTTGGCTGATGCTGTGATGTTACTCTGAGTCAGGAATGGTGCTTCCAGGTAGTGACATAATTCTACGTGGTGAATGCCGCAATCTGGAAGTAAGTTGAGTATTTGAAATATTCACCCTAGTTATAGACATCCAAATGCTCCTGTTTGGATGTTGCCACCATTGACTCACTTTGCTTCTAGTCTGTGTGCTCCTTCATTTCTTGAATTCAGCAACATTTTTTAATTTATTAGTACTTTTATTTTTGAAAATAGAAATATTGGGGGTAATAAATGGTTTTCAGTATTTTCTGAAATTATGATGATCTTCAAATACCTGATGTCTGCAGAGGATTCAAGTGATAAAGCTGACGAAAGGAAACTTACACTCATTCCTGAGTAGCCTTCTGACAGACTAGGAACCTGTCATTGAGCGGTAGTTACTATTAAATGGCTTTGGTATTCTTGGTTCCTTTCCCAGCTGACTGATAACTTCAGCATAGCTACAAAAAAGGGCTTAGGCACCTACAACTAGGCAAAACACAATGCCTTGTTTCAGAGGAGACAACCCCCAGACTCGGATCCAGGGTCCAGTGTTAGGCACGTATGATCCACTTCAGTATATGAGGAGAATAAGACACCGTATAAAAACATCCAACACCATCACTCGCCAAATTGAGGGCTGGGTGGTAGAAAATGCTCAAAAATCAGTAAATTTATATGACTTACTTTCTTTGAATCTTACACTTGATATAGGAGTATTAATCGGCAAGGCTACTTGTTTTGATGGCCCTGAGTTTACTTTGCAGAGAGGAACAGGACATCCTTTCTTTCAAAAACTGCACAGGGAACCATTAAGTCTTGTGAGCAACTTCAAAAAGTAGCTGGTAACACCTGAGAGAGAAGGCACCAGTCCTTCCACTTTATGCTGAACTCTGAGTTCCCATCTCTGCCTCCCAAACTATTTATAAAATCAAATATTGTGTATTAAAAGAAGAGAGAAAGAGTCAGGCTAGGAATAAAGACCAAGTCCTAGAATTTTCTTCTCTTTACCAAGAATGTCAGCAACTATTTTATAGAGCCAGGCTCATTCTTCCTGATTTTCTCTCACTCTGTTTAGCCTAGTGAATCTTGCTTTACTTTATTCACAAAAATTTCCACAGGAAGGGGGACAACCAAATCCCTTTTCTTCCACATTTTCTCCATTTATACATAGGAGGTAGAAGAGATTAATTTAATCTTTTCTTGCAAAAGAGCTTCTGGTTCTCATGCAAATATTTTAGAACTAGCCCAACAGTGGCACCTCCACCTCATCTACCTGAATTTTAAAAACAATAGCCCAAACTGCATTTTTATGTGTGCCTATTCTTCTTGGCATAATTGGATGTTCTCTGGGATATGCCATTGGATGTAAACAGCAGATCATTTCTGCATCCAAATTCAATTGGGCCTTGGAATGCTCAGGAAAAGGCAGTTCTGAGCATAAACTCTGTGTGGCTTTGCAGCCTCGAAGGCCAGAGAACTGCTTAATTAACATAGCCATCTCCAGGCTTAGACAGCTGCTAAATAGGGATTGTTTGGATTGCAATTTGAGAATTAGAAAATCGAACTCCAAACAAATCTTGGTTTAGGTGCTTTAGGATTCTGACTCATGATCAGGTCAGCTTACTCCAAGATGACTCATCTGCCTCTCGAGCAGCAATTGCTGAACTGCTAAAAATTGTAGTCTGGCATATTAAGGGAAAAGCAAAGTCTGCCCCATCCCAAGACAAGCAGTCAAACCCCTCAGATCCTGCTTGGATCTGGATCTACTTCCCAAATGTCTCCCCCAGCTTGCATTGAATGGCATCTGTCTGTAGCGTGTCAGCACAGAGAAAGGCTTGAATGGAAACGAAGACTTAATTACCATCTTGTTCCTTTGTAGATTACCACACAAGCTTGAGTCCATGCACTGTCAAAGAACGTCACAAAACTTGTACGGATGCCATCAGTGCTGTATGTGTGGTCTGAGAATAATGTCCAACTCAATCAATATCAATTATTCTATCAGCTTTCAAATGTACTTAATTTATGTAGGAAGAAATGTGATTTCTTTTTCTTTTTCTTTTTTTTTTTTTTAACAGTGATATCTATCAAACCAAATAAAAAGTGTAGTTTTTCTGACTGATTGAAATTATTGAAGTTTGTTAAATTTTTGTTACAACCTCAACTAACTGAGTTTCAAACGCCATCAAGTAATTGTAATTGTAATTAGTGTTTTCTATTCTTCTTCCAGGAAATGACAGACAACCTAAGCAATGGTGGCCCACATCTGATTTATAATGGAAGTGTATATTAAGAGATTTTTAAAAGTTCCATGGAAAGAAGTGGGTTTAGAATTCTCTTCAGGAAAAAAAAAACCCTAGACTTCAAGAAATTGAGAAAATGGAACTACCGTAGCTTTTATGGCTCAAATGTCACAACTGCAGAACAGCACAGTTGCATTTCCCTTTTAGAAACATGTTCAAAATTTGTCTCCTAAACATTTTGCGGATATACAATATTTATTCACTTCCTGGCTACTCTCTTTTGGCTTTTGGGGGGTTTTGGGTTTTTTTGGGGGTTTTGGTTTGGTTTGTTTTTTTGTCTGAATAACCTTTCAGAATTGTGATAGTATTTGAAATAGACTTCTCAAGACTCTTCTTCTGATGAAGACTCAAAAGCTAGAAAAAAATAAATAATCAAACTGGACCACACTTAGCCCTGTCACAGGATTCCTACAGAGAAGAGAAAAGAGAAGAGGGCAGAGGAAAGGAAAGATGGCTCAGGGGAAGCTTTTTCTCCTCCCCACTTAGCAGCACCTGGTGTAATATGATGGCTTCAGACCACGTGGCACGGTACCAGCAACGTATCTGCACAGTGCCCCTCCCCGCATTGTGAATGCATCCAGCCTCGGTTTCCCCAGCAAATCGTATCAAAAGAGAGTGCAAATTACTCTTCCAAACGGCTCCCATTTCACATTCAGAGTGTAAATGAACAGTGTGCTGAAACCAACACCGACGTCTTTGTTTTGAAAGACAGAATGCTCTAAGAACGCCATAAATCCAAACCTCAACAATGCCTTGTTGTAAAGAAATTGTAAATATTTCCAATTTGTGAATTAAGTATATTTCGTAATTTGTTCATAAAAGATGACAAATAAACCGAAATCTAAAGCAGAGATTTTAGAGAGATCTTTTTGGAGTTTTTTTGCTTGTTGGAAAGATGTTGCAAAGCTGAACTGTCATGCTTGTGGTTTTGCACCACACACTGAAAAGCTCATAGAGGGGTGAAGCAGGCTCACAAAGGAGAAGAGCAAAGGCTGGACAGAAATATGGTCAAGGTCAGAACACGCTGGCAATTCTGCACACCCATAATAGAGTTTGGGTTCTGCTAAAGTTCTGTTTAGTCTTAGGGGACATGGGTTTGAGGGACATATTTAGTGGTAACGTGGCAGTGCCTGGCTGGACTCAGTGATCTTAAAGTCTTAAAGGTCTGTGATTCTAAAGCAGCGTGTTTGTTAAAGCAGCAGCTGTAACTGACCCCACACTTTACTGTAGGACCTGCTGGCTCATATAGCCACGAAAAATGGAAGATGCAATCTGTAACAGAACATAACCAGCATAATATTGATAAAAAATATTCATGTAAAATCACTCATATGTTACACAGTGAGTCTCTGATAGCATTGTAAAGCCCAGCACTTTGAGAATTTGAGATGTGAGCATTATTGATGACCCGTTATTTACACCCATGTTCCCAGACAACTGCAAATAGAATCTTCTTATTATGCAAGCCATGCTATAAAAACCTCTAAATGTTACATTAAGTTGTTTTGTGAATCTTTATGGTATAAAATAATCTTTCATTCAATAATTTTAGGAGTTTCTAACTCTATAAGGAAGTTTCCCCATCTGATTGCAACAAAGGAAATATCTTCCCTGCCATTTAAGGTGCTTAAACATCATGAAAATGAAGCTTGTGAGTTAAAAACTGGTCCACCTCATAAGGTTTCTCATTACTTATCTACCGTCTCAAAGGGCTTTTGAATCCTCTCTAAGTCCCTGATATACTAATATATATTATGTTCATTAGTAATTGCTTATGAGACTGTTCCAGTTCATGAAGAATATAGATACCGTCACAGCCAAAGGATTAGAGGTTAAGACATCTCTGCTCAAAGAAAGTGCTCCTT
Source organism: Jacana jacana (assembly GCA_013400555.1). Taxonomy (NCBI): domain Eukaryota; kingdom Metazoa; phylum Chordata; class Aves; order Charadriiformes; family Jacanidae; genus Jacana; species Jacana jacana. The sequence goes on along the minus strand of VZTM01000856.1, from coordinate 5,959 downwards.
TTCCCAGATCCCACCAGCCTTTGGACTGTCTCCTCTACTACAATGTTTGAAACTTTGCTGTAACCTATCAAATACAACCACACCACTTGTGCTGCTTTTCAGGGGGTGCTGGAAGGAGGGAGAAGAGGTCTGGACCCCAGGGACCGAAAGATTCAATTGCTTGGTGGCATTTTTTTTTATTACTCTTTTGCTGCCAAGCCTGTAGAATGCAGAAAACTGGCCAATCCCTGCATTCATAAAAGCCTCGAAAATGTAAAGCTGAAATTCAAAAGACTTAGGAACAAACATGACGAAAACAACTGCTCCTACAAGGCAGGACACACAAAGGGGAGAAAAACTCTTACATTCAAAGTAAATTAGCATAATATAAGGATGTGGTAGGGGAATTCTAGGAACTGTTTCCCTTTGTTTAATGAAGTTTTGTTCCACAACTGCGTACAGAGTTCAACTGTAATGGAAACATGTTCTCTATGCTTTCATTGCTGGTACAGTTGAAACATTCCACATATCCAACTGTATGAAAACCAAAGTTTCCAGAATGTGACCAGCCAACATATCTACACCAATAGCTTGAAGCCTGGGCACCACAATTCATTTTAATCTAAAGAAGATGAAGCATGTATTGTCCTTCACACACACTTATTTCTGATTCATCCTGCTGTAAAAGCAGACCCTGGCTCAGATTCTCTCAGAGTTACTCAGCTGTTATTTACTAGGTCAAGAAACACTCTTCCTGAAGGGAGTTAGTTATTGAAATCTGTGCATAAGACTTAGCTGGTAAGTCCTTAACGTATATTTTAATATTTTAGGCTGTATTTTAGGCTCTGCTTGGCATTTTATAGAACTTCAGCCTATGAGAAACACACACATGTTTTGAATTTACAACAATCAATACTTCTTATTGCAAACTGTGGAGAAAAGTATTTAGTATGTTTTAAATCTTTGTCTTGCACAACCTTCAATATATATATTTGCTGCATTAGGAATATGAATTTCCCTCCAGATGGTCTGGGGATTTCGAAGGACAGTGGAGCAGGTCAGATGCAGTAGGAAATTCATATGCAGTTAGCCATAATCACAAATAGATTATTTATACCAAAATTTTCCTTGAGAGTGCAATTTTGAAGATAGAGAGAAAAGAGAGTATAGTGGTATAAGCCACTTTTAATCCTTTCAGACCCCAGTCTCAGGCAGGTTAAGAGTTAAAACAAGCCTTTTATAATTAAAAGCTGAGAAATATCTAAAAGCAGACTGGCATTAGACTACTATATCATTGTAGATATTACTGCATAATCTTTCTGCCTGGAATGATTTGAGCTACCTTTCCCTTCCTGTATCAAAGTGACATCTTTTAGCTCCACTATAAACCTCCAACAAGTTGCACAAGGTTGTTGTACATGCATCTGGAGATAGACTTTGAAGAATATTTTTAGAATTCATACAAAGGCTAGGCAGACAGACTCACAATCTCCAAGGGGAAAAAAAGAAAAGAATAATTTTGGTGAAACATAATTTGATTGTAGTGAAGATGCTAAATTGCTAAATTCACCCTAATTTAATATTGTCTGCCTGAGGAACTCTAAGTGAACTTGGGAAGCTTGTTCAGGAAGGCCTTTTTTCCCCCTAATTACACAGTTATGAAATGTGATTCAGTGTTCCAAAGGAAAAGAGTGAACTGGGTGGGATGAATCAGTAGCTGCAATTTCAGCAGAAAGTTATGCATCTGGAGAGATTTGTTTGGCTGTGGAAATGTTGCTCTGCTTCAGAAAGACACAGCTTTGATTTAAAGCGAAAAGTCCAAGGGGCTGCACCAAGGTCTCTCTCTACAAAGCTGTCAAAGAAACATCAAAGAAACAGGATGGAGACATCTACTTCTGCTGGGGAACTAACAATAAACCCTGCAG
>VZTM01000855.1:0-17151 GCA_013400555.1 Jacana jacana | reverse complement strand
TGCAATCGTTTCCATGCAGGTTTCTTTTTCAGTAAAGGGAAAATCATGCTCAGCTATTCAAATGTTGTGAACATTTACTGAGCACCATTTTACTCTGTTGTAAATGTTCTGTGCTATTTGATGCTCATTTTTAGTTTCATCCATTATTTTTCACTTGTTTTAGCAATCACAGTAATTTATGTTTTCCTTCTGCTTTCCAAATGCTTATTTTAGAGACAGTTTTTATTCTGAATATGTCTAAATGCTTAAACTTATGAGAACATATCATACCAGCACTATTTTGTACACTCAATTTTTCTGGGAAGATGCGGAATATTTAACCTGCTACTCTTCAATCACTACAGAGTTCATGCGGTTCCTGCATTTTTGTGGTATCTGGAGACCCTACGATGCATCAGAGCCCAAGCTGTTTTAACTTCAGTTTTTATGAGGCAAAGTTTCTGGGCATCCAATCTTGTGAGTNCAAGGCATGTCAGTTTAGATAGTCAGAAAGCCCTTCCAGTACAAGGAGAATTAAGCACTGGAATGGGTTACTCGTGGAGGTTATGGGTCTTTCCTCACTGGAGGTCTTTTAGCATAGGCTGTGTTAAACATTGTCAGATGTGCCTTTCATATATTTACTTCCATAGGGCTGCGAGTTGCTGCTATACAAGCAAGAGGCTGAAGCAGATCTGTTGATCAGGGGCAAATACTGCTCAGATACTGAAGCCAGCAGCACGTGTGCCAGTCTGAGAACATGCAGTGAGTGAGTATATGGCCTTTGAACTGGCCTTTTACTATTTAAAAGTAAAACTATTTACTGTAGATTTCAATTTGAGTCACAACTGACTCATAAAGACAATCAAACACATACATAAATACCAAGCAGAGAGAGGCAAAGGATTTTTTGAATACCTGTTTGGTCTCTGCAGTTCCAGTAATTACAGTCTGATAAGTACACAAATGTGTGTACAAAGTACTCATTTAGCAGGAGCCTCAATTTGTATAATCTGGTTATAGACGGCAGGTCAGCATAGTTTATGTTCAGTCATGAGCTGAGTAGGTGAAGGAAAATCTAATAAAGCACAGATGATGAGGTTATATGTATATATATACATATTAGCCAGTATGTCACTTGCTTGTAGTGGTCAAAAAGTGTATACTTTTGTGTTTCCACATTTTGAGAGACTTGTTGCAATTCATAGCCTAACCGGTCTCTTTTCTTCTCAAATTAGTTGTTACACAGTGCAAATCAAATTTAAAATTCACAAAATTATTAATGGCTAATTGAGGGCTACTGAGAGATGACAATGTCCTAGATCGTTGCAAATTGTTCCAGTGTCACTGTCTACTGCTCTGCTCCAAGGCTTTGAAATGAGTCAGTAGTCAGCTTTAATTTGTTCGGTTTAATTAAATTCCACCTGAATAAATGTGTTGCACAAAGCTGAAGGAGATGCTGAAATTTCCTGGATGATGTATGCAGTTAAAATCTAATTTGATAGTATGCAGCCTTAGATTGTAAGATACTCTCTTCCACAAAGTTGAGCACCGTATAAATACTTTAATAGTAATTTAGATGAACTTGTAAGGAAAATTATATAAAGAAAGCAAAGTAAAATTGCACAGGGAATATTTTTTAATATGCCATCATTACTCTTAGAATAATGAAAGTTATCAGTAGATTAGAAGTACATTTCACTTTCAGAACACGGTCACATAAACATTAGCAGCTTGTTTACTTAGCCTGATACTGTCCTGTCTACCCATTATATTAATTAAACAACTTGTAATCAGATATCATAGTCTTTTCTGCTAAGACTTCTTGCCTTTGGTAGAATGACAATTTTGACTTACGTTTGTGTATGCAAAGAATTCAAATAAATGCTAGGTAATTGTTCTCTTTCTCAGTGTAAAATGGACAAAAAATGCTCCCCCTCTCCCAAACCTCCTGGCCTGGAGCTAACAGTGAGATCAAAAAAAAATCCCAGAAAGGACCAAAAAAAGCAACCCAAAACTCAACCACAAATCACAAGTAAACTAGAGGTTTTGTTTAGTTTGGCCAAGGATTAGATCAGGACGTCCTCAAATCATGTATAACCCTAGTGCTCTAAAACTCTCACTCTGTTCACTTTCCTAACTGTGTTCTCATTGGTAAGACCCTTCTTGGAAGGTGGCAACTAAAATGGGAATAAATTCCTTATATGATCTGTTCTGAGAGTGTTCAATTTACTTAGCTGAGATCATGCTGACAGGCTAGAGTAAAAGAATGGCATGTCAGTATTTTCAATAACAAACAGTGCAGTTATTGTATACGGATCATAAGGAATAAGCAGATTAGCATTACTGAATCTGCCCAACAGTCATCCAAAGTAGGAGTGCACAGAAAGATTCTGCAAAACTAAACATCACCTACTGATGGAAGCGTGTTCTCCAATACATCATATCTGTTTAAGCAATGAAGAAACCTGGATCCACGTCATTCAGGTAAGCAGTGCTCACAGAGGCCGGGAGCAAACTTTCTACTAGGCACTCACAGAAGGAAATCGATTGTACAGAAATTCCAATTCTCTTGTACTTTGTTTAACAATAGTTACTCTCCTTCAGGAGCTGCATGAAGCTCATCATCTTGTATGATTTTAGAGTACATTACTGTAACTTCTAAATCAGTGTAATTGAGCTCTTCCTTGCAGGAGCGTTCACAGAGGCTCCATTTCCTCTCTACATGCTCCTAAGGTAATATGCCGTGTTACTTTATATAATTTCAGCCATTAGTATGTTCAGATCTATACCTTTCTTTCTTCTGAATTCATCCTTTGCAAGACCTATTTAGTCTAGGACAGTCTCCTAAAGAATATATTTTATTGCCTGAAAGTTTCAAAAGATAATTGACCAAAAGTAGGTGCAGATATTTAAGAGTTTATTCCCACTGTATATGTTTTTCTAAATTCTGGTTGGTAAGAAATTTCTGTGCTAATGTAGACATAAGAAATTAACTACTAATTGTATTTGCTAGTTATGGTGATATTTTCATTATAATGTTAAGTCAAAACTTGCCTATACTTTTATTGAAATGTAGACGTAGTCACAACTGGTTTCATGTTTATAAAATTCAGAAAATTTAGCACCTGTTGCTTTTGTTACTAAAAGACACATCCTAGATAATTAATTTTTTCCACTTTCTGACACAAAAGAAAGAACCTGATTATGAAACTTGATTGTATTTCTATAGCATCCTGTATGTCTTTACATAAAGAGAGCAGTTGTGAATCTCATTCTCCTATAATTTTCTGCATTATTTTAATTTGTGAGTGGCTTTTGAAATCATGATTGGTATAATCACATAAAATTTCATAGAAGTCTTTACTTGCAACTTGAAAATAAAGTGCAAATTACTGAGTCTAAGATTCAGAAGGATTTAGTCCAAAGACAAGCAACAAACAAGAGTTTCAAAATGGACAGCACCTGCTTGCAATAAGCAAAGAGCCAGCCTGAAGAAGGCTCTAGGTTACCTGCAGATAAGTACAGCAATATCTTACACATTCTGCTCTGGGACCCACTGCCTTTCATATGGTATCAAGGTATGTGTGAGAGAGAGAATATCTGTTCAGAATAAGCTGAGCAGAGACACACCTACAGCCAGCCGATAGCAGCAGTAAGCGTGCTGATAGAGCTCCAAACCCACCCTTCTTTAGTCTTCCCTCTGGACCGCTGGAAGGTGACTCCATCCTGCTGGGAGCCAAAGCCAAAATCTCATAAATCCAGAAACCCTGATCCATTTTTTTTTGGAAAGAATTTAACATGCATTCACTTTTAGTTTCAGCAGAGACAAAAGGAGGGATTTGTTTTGATAATGTGCCTGGAGATGAGCAAATACACTTGGGAATCCACAGGCTTATGTTTGAAGTCTCTAATCTGCAGATCATGTCTCCCAGGAAATTTTCCTAACTGCAGGTTTACACAGTGAGTTCCCCCTGGAGGTCTCTTTAGCTTTCTGAACCTTGCAGTCCTTTCCTTGTACATGCCATTCTGCATAAGGTGGCACACCGCGGTGCCATAGGAAGCTTACAAGAGAAGGGAGGCTTCTCCCGGGGTGCTCTAGAGTGGAGTGACAGCAGCTCAGCGGGGAGGAGTGCACTGTCAGCGTGCACGCAGAGGAAAGGAAACCAGATATAGAGGGTAAAACGGGCAAGCCCAAAATATGCTCACTTTCCCTTTTATGTTTGATCATATTTGAGGCATTTCTGTCACAAACAAAACAACGAAGGTATTACAAAACTGAAGATGTCATATTATTAATAAGGCATGAAGCTTAGGCAAAATAAGTGTGCCTGGGACTAAGCAATGACCCCACGTGCACACACACCCCTCTCTCCCAGTACAAGTTTTTGTAGCCTTTGGGTGTCAAAAGATTTGAAAAAAGATTTGAAAAGTACAGGAGAATTTGCTTCAGAAATTTCCTTAGGCAATATGGACTCTGGCCCTGCGACACATGGGAAAGGGAATGGCTAATGGAGTAGCTAGAGAAGTAAGAAGTGTCTCACTGAAGCCGATGATGGACATAATACTGGACCACCTAGCCTGGCCACCTAGTTGGATAGGCAATAGAGCGCTGTGATTTGATAATCACAATTTGCAAGTTGATATTGCAAGAAGAGTCTGGAAGGAAGCAAGTGCTCTCAACAGTTGCTTCACCAAGAAAGCAGCAGAAAACCTTTAAAATATTGTTATACTTTGTGTAAAGAATAATGTGCTGGATTGATTTGATTGCTACTAACCGAGACCAAATTCATTTCCTAAGTAATAAATATTAGGTTTAGACATCACTCAGAGATCAGTGAAAATTAAATTGTAGAGGGTACTCAGAGAGCTCATTTTTTTCAGTACTTTCTCCCCAAAGGGCTGCAAGTTTTGTATTGGATTAGGGTAGCTGCTCAGTCTGAAGCACATTTAGTTGGTTTGCTCAGGTGACTGTATTTCTCCTTCTTCAGCTATGTGATGGTGTCCATTTTGTGACACGACTTAGTTTTGTTGTTTATAGAGCTATTAACAAAAATGAAAAAGAATATGTCGCTCTGCTTATCTTCCTATTTCTACCTTGTTCTTCCCCTTCAATGCAGTTTTGTCCAATCATTTCATTAATTCTTTGTGAGTAGGGAGAAGTGGAGCTCACCCGGTGTACCTGCTTTACTGACTGGTGAGGGGCTAGATTTGATTTCATCATCATGTCCCTGAGCCTGTGCCCACACTATGCTTTATCAGCATGAATTTCACCCTATTTTCCTTTCTGAGATTCACTGGGCATGCTTAGAGAGCTGGTTGTTCTACATTTCTTGTTTACAGCAGGAGGGAAAGGGTGTGGAGTGAACTGTGTTGTTCTTGAGAGAGTATCACAGGACACCAAGTATAGACATAAGAACATCTCACTCTTGAAAGAACCCCTTCATAAAACTAAATTAGTGATGTTCCTGCACCTACTGAGCTCACAAGCAGTTCAATTTAATTTTCCTGGATTTTTCGTTGTTGGCTCATTCCAATGTTTATTAGTGGCTTCTGGAAACTGAAGATTACCCTTGTTACTGCCAGTCAAAGCCTGATGGAAGACCTACACATCTTTGTAATTAGGTGGTCTAGCTCAGCTGGATATACCTGGCACTAATAAAACCAAAGATGGTAACCAGCTCAGGAGACAATATATGGAAAGGATAAGGGAAACTATTGAGGTACCTGTAGGAATCATATGGGTGTCAAAACAAAAAGAGAAGACGGGGTTAATTAGAGGCCAGAAGGATGCCTTGGTGTTAACAGCAGTTAAGTTCTGGCACAAGAATTAGATAAGGATAAAGCATGGAAGTGGTTATTGCTGACCAATCTGATTTTCTTTAAGCTGTGTACGCATTTTTTTTTCAGTTCACTAATACTTGACATAGGAGACTTCACTTGCAGAGTGCAGTGGTTAATATAGTACTATGCACCTTCACCATGCTGGTGTTCTGACACAATGTATTTTGGAAGTGTTTGAGAGACTTTTTCTCAGTATGGTACTATTGGTTGGTGTGTTTTTGTTGTTGTTGTTGTTATTATTATTATTTTATTCCCTCTTCACAGTATTGTTCAAGGACTGTTGAAATAAATGTGGAACATAAGGATGCAATGGTGATGTCTAGCACTGTCTAATTCTCTGCAATTTGTGCCCTGTTACCGTGCACTGTCCCAGCAGGTGAAAAGCCAACGAGCCATTCCACAGTAAAAGAAGTTAAGTGTTGCACAACTGGATGTCCTGGCTGTTGAGACAGGAGAGATTCAAGACTTGAGTTTCCTTTGCCTGCCTTTTTTTTTTTCTTTCCTCAGTAATTGTATAAGGTCCTGAGTTGAACACACATAGAAGAGTTTGGGGTTTGTGGATGGTACCTTTCAGTTTAAAGGTAATTAAACACACCTGGAGACCTCTCCACATGTCCATTTAGCACAGCTGTGTATACATTTATATGTGACATACTTTTGTATGCAAAGAAGGTCAGTCCTCTGCCAGTACTTTGCTAGATGTCACTGGATAGGGGTGCACACAGCTTAAGAAGGGGATCTGTGACGTGTCCCTCTGCATCCTCAATGTGATGTGGGACAGGATTGGGGGAAATGAACAGAGAGAAACTACTGTGGGATCATCACCCTTGCGGGACAGCACAGATGAGACTCAGGGGTTCAAGGATGTTGCAAGAGAATCATTGCCAGCTAATCTGAGTAAAGGTCAGTGTCTTGTATGTTTATCCTGGTATAAATATATACGTCATTACCACTTGCTACTGAAGAGAGAAGCGTAACAGTTTTCTAATGCCCTAATTAAGAGAGTAATTTTCTAGCAATGCTTAAACAACTTCCTTACTTCTCTTTCTTTGTAGTCAGTTAATAACTGTGACATTTTTCTTGGCTTTAACTGTGTGTCCCTGAAGGCATGTTAAAGACCCCCTGTGATTAAAATAGTGGGAATCATGTTGCTGAAGTGACATTAACAGAGCTACTTATTAAAATTTGGCCCCTGCTGTTTGTGGTTTCTCAAGACTATACTTCTTTTGCAAATTTTAAAATACAATTACATGATGTCTGACAACTAGAAACTATGCTGTAGCCTAAATGTTAAGTGAGAATTAGAGAAGTAATTATGGACTGTCATAATACCTGGAAACAGAAGTGCTGGTAGATTGTTTAATGTTGCATTTAACAGATCATTGGCTTTGTTGCTGATGTAAGGCAGATCTCTTGGCATACTGTGATTGCATGCAAAATGGTTGCATGTCCTACTATGTTATTTTAATGTTTGTAAGGTATTTGCAGTGTTTAATCTCCCATTCCCAAGGCTCCAGTGGAAATACGATGCAACTTCCTTTGAGCCTGTCCTCTGGAACAGTGCTTTAAATAAACACCCAATGTGACATATATAAGAAGAAAACAAAATTGCTGCTTGACTGCAGCTAGTTTACGCCTTCTTCTGAACCAGCAGCTTGTGCTTGGCTTGTGACTTATACAACAATTCTCATTTCTCCTCCACTGTTTACTTCCCTTTCCCTTTCAGGCAACTGCAAAAGCCAGAAAATGGCCTTTGTGATAATGCCACTGAGACTCGGAGGATTAAAGCAATCTCATTATCAGTTTACATCCCCAGTTGGAAATTTGAGATTGTTCGGCACATCAAACAGTGGAGCAGGGGCATGTAATGTGCAGCCCAAGGGCCAGATGAGACCTGCTGAGTCATATAATGCGGGCTCCAGCTGCCCTCTTCCTGTAACTGAAGGATGGGGACAACACAGCAGAACTGCTGGCTGGTGTTGCTAATGAACTCGAACCACTATAAATTATTTTCCATCTGCATACCAAATATGGTTCTATGCACTTATAATAAATGTCTATAGTTTATATGCAAATTGGATGTGGCCCTCGGGCGCTTGGTAAGTAACCTGCATAACCTTCGGGTCTGTAGAAGGTAAACCTCTTGCTAATACTGAAATTAGTGTACGGAGCCTTGCAGTGTGAGCCTGGGTTGCTCTTTGTTTAAGAGCAACGGAGGAAGACTAGCAGAAACCCCTTCAGTTCATCTCCCATACTAAACACTCGGGCACCTTAGCAAGAAGGGAGGGAAAGACTATTGTGTGATTCAGACGCAGTCTGTAAATTCTGTCTCCCTCAAACATTGGATCTTAGGAGTGTGCATGTGTAAAATCCCCAGCACATCAGTGAGGTCCTTCTGATGGATCTGCAAATGCCATTATGTTGTCAAATTTTTATGCTGTGGAAAGAATTTTTTAATCACTGTTTCTGAGTTACTGGGAAATAAACTTGGAATCTATCATTATTTCATCCAACTGTGCAAGTGAAATATATAATTGATATAAAATGTTTTTGTCATACACAGTTTGAACAAAGATCTATGATAGTTTAGAATTCAGAGGGTTCTTCTGTTGCAAAGTTCTATTAATGCATTCATTAACAAGGAATTACATTACAATGTCTGTGGGGCTTACTTCAGTGAAAGAATGATTTCTTTGTTGGTAATTTCATCTTGATGTTATTCCCCTCTATTCAGATTCCCCAAAACGACGTTTTTCTAAAACTCAGCACTAATGCGGTAGTTAACCTTTCTTAATATTACTTAAGAAGGTAATGCTGCGATAGAGTCACACAAAGCATTAAACCTTGAAACCTTCTGTTTTACCCACTATTGTGAAAGTTCAGCACAACTTCAACCATATTCTGTATTTCACAGATCTCACCTTTAAAATGGCAAAAAAGACCTTGAAATTATAAATGAGAGATCGCTGGCTGTTATATAGAATGTGAAGATTCTTTTTATATGGAAAGAAGGCACATACAGGTATTGTCAAAGCATTTGTACCAACTTCACATACTTTTAGCCATGTGCAGAGTTCTAATGTCATTTTTGTTATTTCTTTTGTGATAAAACAAGATATGGGGTATTGCTTATGTGAATCTGCACTGCTGAAAGGGGCACACATAATTTACTCAAAATAGCACTAAGTTTTTGATTATTTATTTATAATTTATTTATTCTTCAAAAAAAAAAAAGCCTCAAAAGAAATGCTTTTTTCTTGGGGATAAAATCTGAGTGTGACAACCCTTTTGCAAATTCTGATTTTGCTTGGGGAAAGGAAAGTGTCTGTGTTGTGCCATGGAGTATTGGGGAATCAGAGATGACAGGTGCTAGAAGGTGAGCTTCTACAGTGTAAAACACTGGGAATATGCGTTGACCTTGACTTGCAGCAAAAGGTGAGGAGAAAGTGCATTTTTGTGTGTGTCCTGGCAGATTTTGTTGTCATAAATAATTTTGTTAGCATGTTCTAAAAGGGCAATTGGCTTGAACATGCACAGATTTAAAAATTTTAATTCGTGCTATTTCAACTTCCATTTATACGATTAGGGTGTCTTATTTTCTAGCTTCTGTTGAAAATCATGAAGGATAAAATTCTACAGTTTCCTTTAATGTGAAAGCTGAATTTCTCCTCCAATCACTTGATGCCAGAAGATGAGACCAACTATAGGTGGATGCTTAATAATCAAGTCCCAATAATTTATATGGTTGCCTCTGAAAATAGATGCAGTGTATTATGAATTACTGGTGCTCAATGGAGTTAAATCCAGCTGGTGGCCGGTCACAAGTGGTGTTCCTCAGGGCTCAGTATTGGGGCCTTTCCTTTTTAATATCTTCATTGATGATGTAGATAAGGACATAGAAAACACTATCAGTAAATTTGCAGATGACACTAAGTTGGGTGGGAGTGTTGATCTGGTTGAGGGCAGGGAAGCTCTACAGAGGGACTTGGACAGACTAGATAGATGGGCCAATGTTAATGGCATGGCCTTCANAAGCTGGTGAGAGGCCTGGAGGATAAGTCTTATGAGGATCGATTGAAGGAGTTGGGGTTGTTTAGTTTGAGGAAGAGGAGGCTGAGGGGAGACCTCATCAATCTCTACAAGTGCTTGAAAAGGCATTGTAGGGAGGTTGGTGCTGGTCTCTTCTCACGGGCAATGAGCGACAGGACAAGAGGGAATGGCTGCAAGCTGCAGCCGGGTAGGGTTAGGCTAGACATTAGGAAAAAATTTTTCACAGAGAGAGTGGTCAGTCAGTGGAATCAGCTGCCCAGGGAGGTGGTGGAGTCACCCTCCCTGACTGTGTTTAAGAGTAGATTAGATGTGGTGTTGAGGGATATGGTGTAGGGGAGAACTTGTAGAGTAGGGCTGATGGTTGGACTTGATGATCCCAAGGGTCTCTTCCAACCTAAATGATTCTATGATTCTATTCTATGAACTGTGAATGGTTATAGATCCTGTGTTGTCCGAAATCCCTCCTGAGCTACTCATAAGAACTAACCTTAATGCTATATGAATAAATCAGCTTGGGACTTCTTTGCATTAGGTAAATTGTAGTGTCACAGAAGAATGTCATCTTTCTATCTAATAAGAGTAATGATGCTATATATCACTACATTTGAACAAGGCCCACATTTAAATAAGCACAATCTGATCTGTGATGAACTTTAAGGCATTAACAACTTCTGGATTTTCTGTTTGAATTATCTCTGTTACCTGATTTTAGATTGGATGACACTTTTGATGTACTACAAAAATTGCAAAAAAAACCCCAACAAATCAACCAACCAAATAAAAAATAGACCACAAAAAAGAATGATCCTTTACTTCAGTTTCTAGAGATAGTATCTGGTAACTATCAGAAATAATATAAGCTACAGAAAAAAAGACTAGGTGAACCAGGGAATTGTACTGCTTCTGAAAGATTACATGCCACCATCTATAACCTACATTCTGATAGAAAAGCACCACTGAATTTTTAGTCTGAGTATGCAGTTTGCAGTAGATAAATATGTTGGATGGCCAACTTGCTGCCATCAGTATTCTGAATCATATTTTCCCTCAGATTCTTAAAACTGAAGTACACTGTATAGTTCCAAGTTAGAGTTTAAGAGGCCAGGAAAATTGGCAAAACATAAAAGGCTTCAACTAGCTATATATCAACCAGTCAATAGCACAATACAAAAAAGCAGAGAGACATTTTATTAACAATTCAAGTGGTTCTTGTTCCTCTATTCTAAGAAGAGGCTATTCTTTATTTAACCTTTATTAAGGCAGGAGTGATCTTGAGAAGCAGCAATAGCACAGCCACCAAATACAAGAGGACACATTTTCATTGTGTTTAGCAGTCAAGGATGTCATAGAGCAAGGTAAGTATGAGAACCAGCACAGTCTAAAAGACCCTCAAATTCAAAATAAAGGATGAAAAGTTCTTGCAGATGAACATAACATTGGGAAAGTAATGTCTTTCTCTGAACAAAGAGGACTCTTTGAAAATAAAAATAAAGAGATACAGCAAAGCAATAAATACAATGGAGACATCAAAAGAACCCACCAAAAGTGATTACATCAAATAAAAAAAAAAATAAATATTTTAAGGTACAAAACAGATCAAAAGCTTCTTAAAGGTAGCAGACAAGTGAAGTCTATGAGGAAATTAGGATGTCAAGAAGCAAAGACAGAAATTAATGAAAACGTACATACCAGCATTTAAATAGGAAAATGAAATGCAGTATTTTAGGGTCAGCCAAAATATTTAGTACTCATAATCCTTTCATCTTTTATTAGCTGAAATTAAAATACAGAATACATAACACCTGAAATTTTATTATTTGATTGAATTTGCCATCACAGTTCTGCAAAAGAAAAGGCCTAGCCTTAATTACTTAAACTTCTTTGAACATGAAAATAAAAGTAATGGAGAAAAAGAAATCTATGACAGAATATTTAAACATCAAGAAAGAACCTGACTTTTATTCAGCAGGGCTGAACAAAGTGTTTTATTGGAGTAAACTTAACCCAGTGCTGGAGCTAGCCTAAACAGAACTAGCTCAAGTATCTATGCTAGAGGAATATTTTATGATTAAATCATGTTCGTGAAAAAACTACAGCAGGAACCATCTGTTCTGTGAAAATATATTGGTTCACTGGGGTGATTTCACAAAGTTTTACTTTGTAAAATTGTCATTTTCCCTTGCTGCTTCTTACCTCAGAATAGGTCTAAGTGCTATTCATTCAGGGGAAAAAAAAAAAGATGTACAAATATTTACATGTGAATGTGTTTTTAAACACAATTTGCCTTTCTAAATTTGTGTCAAAACCAAGAATTATGAAGCACAGGGATAGATTTTGAATCTTATAAATTAAGGCTAATGTGATATTTTTTCCATTAGGATAGCTAGACTGGACTTCAAAACTTTCTATTTTCCAAGCCCCCAGAAGACATCATTTCAGGGTCTTGAATACACCAGCTAGTTCCTTTGAACTTAGATCATGAAGGCATCCTACTTCATGTTTCTCACTGGGGCAATACAAGTAGATTCTCGGTTTCTCTTTCCTTCATGGCATTCTGCCTCTTTTGCTTCACTGGGTATGTGGTTGCTCAGCACATGATGAAACTGAGCCTTCTGCAAGGATAACTAAACAACCAGTGTTATTCATCAAGCCACTGGCATGGGGGGAGAGGGAAGAGGGAGCTCAGGTTTTGCTGCTTCAGAGGTAGTAATACACTCATGTTTTATAGGCCGAGGAACTGTTGGAGAGGGACCTGAAAGCCAGTTGTAGAAGCCAACGCAGTCTATAGTGCTCTGTCTGATAATAACCAGATTGTAGCTCCACAATTCCAACACAGAAACACAAGCAGTATGAAAGTATCAATTTGCTCATTATCTCTAATGAAATTAAATAATGCATATGGGACCCCATGTTTGAAGAATAAATACACATTAAAATTCTTAACAGTGCGAAGATTAAGGCAATATGATTTTTTTTAAAGCTTTCATCCAGGGAAAAATAGCTTACTGCTTGCTTTAAGTAAGATTAGCTAGAAAAATCCTATAGTGTACCTAGAACAAAAAACGACTGGCAACAGGCAAATATTTTAATGTGGAAAGATTTTTATTGGTTTTAATTAAGCAATGACATTTTTGTTGAATGCCTTAAATCTTTAATTACTGCCCAAAGCACTGAGCATGACATGAGTGATTTACTGAGTCACTGTGAAATACAGTTCAATATTTTCTTATAAATACTTCATATAGAAACAACAGCAAGTCCTCACTGGAAACAGTGAGTTTTAGTAATAAAGGTGTTTCAGGACCTGATTTGAACCTCGAGGAAGTCACATGAAAGAAACCCAATGTCTTATGGGAGTTGACTCAGGTCTTTAAAGAGCACTATTACATGTAGTAGTTAGAGAAATATTTTCTTGTGCCTGACAGGGGCCCCAAACCCTCAATCTGTCACCACAGGGAAGCACTGAATATGTATCGAGAGTTTTGGGGGGATTTGTGTTTGATTGATTTGGTTTAGTTTGCTGTGGGGTGTTTTTTTTTGTTTGTTTGTTTTTATGGTGTGAGGAAGGTTAACACCTAATGCAAACCTTGGAAAAAGTTTCAGATGACATCTGTAGCAGCTGCATGCCTGGATGTAGTGTGTAACATAACATGGATGAGAATTTCACAGGAGTTCACCATTCTCATGTTTCACAGTACTGTTGCTTTGCAGCCCAGATCAATTTTGTCATGGGCATGAGAGACAGTACTGTACCACTAGTAACGAATATATATTTATGAATAGCTACAGCAAAGCTGAGGCAGGCAAGAAATTAGACATTTGTGCTAGCAGTTTGCCCTTAATCTTTCATAAAAAATAGAAGTAGTGCCTACAGCTGAATCGTATGAACCAATTCTCCCTAAATTTTAAAGTCTGTAGCCCATGTAGTGAGGCGCGCACTAGAGGGAAGGAAGCAGCAGTAATCTCACTGTTGCATGTAGGTACCTGAACTGTGGAAGGCGGTGCATCTTTCCGAGCTTTCTGTGTACATAAGGGAAAGAAATCCAGTCTCTCTAGCAGCTTGCACCTGGTTCCTGATCCGATCATTTCTGAAGAAGTAGATTTCCCTCCTCTGAATGTATCTCACCTCCCTGAAACAAGGCAATTTGTGATTACAGTAACCAAAGGAAACAAATGAGACCAGAATAAACCTATAAATGATACAGGTCCCAATCAAATATGCACAGTGAACATTTGAAATAGCAAGGTGATCATAACGTGAGGCCACTTCCTCCTCTCTTATCAAAAGAAAATAAGAATGAACTCTGTCCAGGAACTGTAATGGACACCTGCTTTCCTTCTTCAGATGAAGTGGAACAGCCAGGTGATTTTCACCATGAACACAACTAGCAAAAACCACATAAGTGGATTCAATTATGCTTTCTGATTTTTGTGACTATGTTTTTACTTTCTGCAGGAAAGATACAATTGCTGTATATGGGAAGTGATCACCAGAATAGAGAAGTTTGTCACCAGAAAATATAAGGCCTTACCAAATAAGAGTAAGTCGTGATTTTTTTTATTTATTTTTTTTACAGGCAATGCAAACCCGTTGTGATGCGCTACATACATCTGAAGTTTTTCTGAGGAATGTGCTGCAAATATCTCTCAACAAGAGTGAAGGAAACATTCTAGGTCAGTTATGCTTTAGAGACTAGACTTGTGGGAATGAGAGCCCAGAGGAGCAAGAATTGGGGCAGCAGCCTGAAGCTGTGGAGAGTTACTGCTTGGGTGGCTGAGAGCAGCCCCAGGAGGATGCTGGTGCTGCAAGCTCTGTGCGCCATCCATAGTCAGCAGAGTGGATGCCTCCTCTGCAAGAGTCACCTCCTCAGGGCAACTGAGTGTGAGAACCTGGCTTTTTCATCCCTTTTCTGTGACATATCCTTTCTGATAAAACTTGGACTTCTTATCTATAGGAAGGGGAATTTATTCTGTTAATCACAGACTAGATCCAACTGTTCCTACTTCTGTTGGCATAAGCCCAGGTGGTAGGCCCTCTGAGCAGAAAATCTGCCAACTGGGAAGGCATAATAGGAAAAAACAGCTGCTGTTTTTCATGTTAAAATCCTGGGCATACTGTGGAGCCCAAACCGTGTTCTTAAGTTTTCCTTTCACAGCAGAAGGCTTAGCAGTGTTTGAAAGTATCAATACTGCCTGATCACCACAGAGAACACACCTACAAAAACACCCAGAGCTTATTTAGTACTCAAAAATGCATCTCATAGGTGGTCCAAGTATGCAATTTTAGCTTCTAGATTGCATTTACCACTCTTGCATGAGAGCAGTCAGCAATCTAAAATGGAGGAACTTTATCATATGCTTCAATGAAATGCATTTTTCTTTATTTAGATGTTGTTCGTGGTGTTTTCGTTAAAGATGAAAAACACCTAAGGCTTGATGAACACAGGATACGCAACATTACAGAGGTAAGAAACATGCAGTGCTTGTTCATAACAATTCCTGTCCGAACCTTCCCAGTGGAGTCCATAACACATCTCAAGCATACCTAACCAAGTTCTAGCCAGTAACTCCTGTGAAGAAAGCCACCTTGTTAAAAATCTTGAAAAAAATGTGTAATTCTATTTAAAGTCTTTCATATTTTCAAAACAGTGACTCCTGCAGAACAATGACAAGAAAACCAGTTATTTGAGACATTAACATTTTCTTACATAGCAGTTTTTGACAAGGATGCATTTTTGAAGTCTTTGACTCTCCTTTGCTTAAGGACTTTCACCTTTTTACAAGATCAAGTAAAGTATAAGTATATCCCAAGTATAAGGCAACATGGCATCTTGCACCTACTTCATTTACAGATAAAGGAAAAAGAACCTTCTAGAAATCCTGATAACAGTAGCACAGAGGAGACCAAGGTGGAAGAGTTACCTTGGATTGCTTGTGGTTTATGCTGTTGGAGATATCAGGTTCGTAATTTAAGTGATAATATGCTTTCTTTCCTTCCGTGGGGAAAATCTTACCACATTGCTGTGTGACTAACTTGTCCCCAATCAATTTCCAGAACAATATCTAACATCAGCTTGTGAAAGTTTTCGCCATTGAAATTCAGTTTGAAGTTCACTGCAGCAATGGTATCTAGGGTCTGATCGCTTGTCCATTGAAACGAAATGATAGCCTTCTATTCATCTCATTAAGCATGAAATTAAGATAGAATCCAGGACAAATATATACTTGCACAGAAAAAGCATTTCTCCCCTGCAACTCCTCTGTACTTAAAATGGTAGTACATAACATTCTCCAATATCTGAATTTACAATGAGAACAAACAGAAACTACATCTCATGTTATAGGGATGGATGACGAAGAAAATCATATTACCATTTTAAGAGCAAACCTTTAGTTACTTGCAATTCTCAAAAACATCTATCAGTCTTAATTGAGTATTTTCTACTGTTTAATATTATTAATTGCTTTTAATGTGTTCTATTCAACAGTGTCAGAAACTTTTCAAGACAGCTGTGTTCCACACGTTCAAACTCTTCCTGTCACCACTGTAAACAGGAATTTTTGGTGTGCTTTTATGGGAGAGAGAGAAACCAATATGTGTAGTAGATAGGGTGGAAGCTAGATAGATACTAGTGTCTGTAGCAGTTAACTTCACAATATTATATCAAGTCAATCATATCAACTACGTAATTTTTTTTTTCTGTAAAAGGGAACTTTACTGTAAGTTTGTAAATCCAGAGGTACAAAACCTGTTGTTTATATTTACCTCTGAACTTTGGTGCATTTTATAACATCTTCAAGACCTTCAGGCAGTATGAAGATAATAGGCTAGAATTTGGATTGAAGTACTTGGAGTTAATCTGACTCCTGTTTACATCATCATTTAATGAAAAACATTTGAGTATTCAATTTTTCAGTCTTTTATAGGACAAGAAATAAAAATTTGGAAAAGTTTTAGGACATAAACGCAAAACTAATCCCAGTTTTACTCTTTGGCTCTTTATGCTTTAATAAAAAAAAAAAAAAAAGTTTTATTCCCAGGATCAAATTTTACAGCTTTCAAAAGAAGATGTATCTTTGGTAACTTTCAATTCAATTTCCTAGGACCATAGAAAATGGTTTGGGGTAGGAGGAGAGGTTTTTAACTGTATCAGAACTCTACAAGTTTGACAGGTTTCACGATGGCATTTCCCTTTTGTAGAAACTTTTTCTAGTATCTGTAAAAACAACAGCTTCAGAAAATTGTCTGGTTTTGCTCCCTGCATTAACATCTCTGAGCAT
>VZTM01000854.1:216750-241621 GCA_013400555.1 Jacana jacana | reverse complement strand
CATTGACGGAATATCTTCAGAACGTGGAACAGAAGAAAAGGCAACTGGAAGAGTCTGTAGATTCCCTTAACGAAGAACTAGTTCAACTCCGAGCTCAGGGTAGGAATTGCCTCCCTACACCCTGCCCACCACCATTTTACATATATAGGGATAAATAGGAAATCCTTCTGTTCCATTCATATTGAAGGACAGAGCTATTGAACGGCATTTTGCCACTGAACATGTAGAGTTAGTCAACAGGAAAGTGTATTTGCTGTTTGAAAGAACTGCTATGGATAGGGTTTAAAATGGTACTGATTTAATTGACCTTAGTGGTGAGAGGAGACCTCTTCTAAATTTTAAGGTGTTGGGGAGGGAAGGGCGAATTAACACCCATCTTGCCTGTGCTTGCCTAGTTACCTGGCTGAAAACGTTTCTTTTCTCTCCTCTATCCTTATAGAAAAAGTCCATGAGATGGAGAAAGAGCACTTAAATAAGGTTCAAACTGCAAATGAAGTCAAGGTAAGTTAACTTCATTGTTTTCATTCACCAAAGTGAATTTTGGCAACTTCTTAAAGCATATAATACATACTGTTTGTTCTAATAGCAAGCTGTGGAACAGCAAATTCAGAGTCATCGTGAGACCCATCAGAAACAAATCAGTAGCCTAAGAGATGAAGTTGATGCAAAGGAGAAACTTATCACTGAACTTCAAGAGTAAGTAATTGTCATTGTTTTGTTAGTGCCAAATGTCTCTGGACTGTGTGAGTACAGAAGCACAGTGTGGTGGGCAGGAAGTGGGCAAGGGTTTTCTCAAGCAGCGTCTACTTAACTTGTGTTTCTTCACTGAATGTGATTTCTGAGAGGTTCAGTTGAAGTAATATTTACTTTTGTGTTCAGCCAAAACCAGAAGATGATGCTTGAACAGGAACGTCTGAGGGTTGAGCATGAGAAGTTGAAAGCAACTGATCAGGAAAAGAGTCGAAAACTGCATGAACTTACGTAAGTGATCACTGGGCATAAAGCAGGTCTGTGTGGGAACGCGTCCTTCCAGGAACTAGTCACCAGATACAGTGAAGTGGCTCTTCTGTACGAGATGCTTATTACAGTGAGAGGCTCCAGAGCCACCTTGAACTTAACTTTGTTGGAACCTTTGCACTGCCATAATGCTTAAAATTGGAAGTAAAATGATGAAAGATAGTAAGGCCACAAATTTGTTAAGATACTATAGGTTGGAGTAATTCCCTTTTCAATTTGCAGCTAAGTACTGAATGCTTTAAGACTGGAAGAGGTTGTAACAGTTCACTTACTCTTTTTTGCTTCTATTCCCTTACTTTTTTTGGTTCTTGTGTGATTTAACTAGTTAAGTGGTTCTAATTGGCTTATTCTTGAGATGAAACAGTTGCATACTTCATTGAGTAACTAAATAACAGTGTATTAGTGAACTAGAGACTGACAAGTTAATGCTGTAGTTAGAATTGAGTTCTGCTTGCCGGTAAGTATCCAAGATGAAAAATAATTCTCAGCTTCTAGAAATCTGACCCTAATTGCCTGGAAATGTTTATAGAGTATCAGTAGCTATCCCTTTCTGGCACATACCAATTTCTTTACAGAAGTTAAAACTACATTATATTTCTGCACTTGTGAAAAAGTTTTGTCTTTTGGCCGTGTTTAAAAACACACAGTGGCTTTCAGGGGTTTCTGGTAGAATTTGAAATATTCAGAGGGGCCCAATTTGGTCTGTACTGAGAACCAATGAGCAACACTTTGCTTTTAGCCTGACTGTGAAACACAGTGTTGGTTTAAATGACTAAAGTTTTAACAGTGCTCTGGTCTTGTGAATCCAGCTTACTCAGATTTATTTATATGTCACAATGATTACAAAAGGTACATTCCATATTTCAATCTAGTTGCAAGACAAAAAAAAAATAATCTGCTGTAACACTTGATATGTCCACAGCACGTTATTGCTGCTCACTTCAGTTTGCAGCCTAAAGTCTGTACATTTATTCCTTAAAGGTACTTGCTATATTAGAAACTTGCCTTTTCAAAAGACTTGCAAAGAAATATTAAAAACTAGCTTTGTGTTCTGTGTCTGTTGCTTTTTTGAATCCAGTTATTTTCTATTGTATGTCATAAACGTGCATGACAAATGCCAGACCAGAAACAGTGCAGATTATTCAAGTTTGAGTCTTTTTTCCCTTTTTTTTGGATGTAGAGTGGTCTAAGATGCCTGGAATTGTTTTGCTGATGAGGCCTGGAAAATGGATAGGATGCTCAGATATTCTTTAGAATATTTTATTACGTCAAATGTTTAATTATTTAGCCAGTCCAAATTCCTATCCTGTTACTTTAGCAATTGCACTTCCTTATAATTCTGAGAGGTGACAGTAACAACACAGTAAATGCTTCCAGGTTGAATAGGAAGGCAGAAGCTCTGTTAAGTGATGATCATTAGGTTCTGTTCCTGTATACAGTGATTGGTTTTATGATGCTAGCTTTGGCAGATGTGTTGGAAGTGAGGTGGTAGAACAGAACAAAGAAAACAAAATCCTTAATCTCTCAGGTGATACTTGTCATCTCAGCTGGCCAGAGCTAAGAGCATTTGTAGGAGCTCATCTCCCCAAGTATTCATAATGAACCTGACTTGGAGGTTTGTCTTTAGGGCTGTGGTTTAGTGGTGGACTTGGCAGTGCTAGGTTAATGGTTAGACTTGATAATCTTAAAGGTCTTTTCTAACCTAAGTGATTCTGTGATTCAGTTTACAAACTTAAAATTTATGCATCCAAATGTACTTGGTTTGTATTCTTTCAATATTAAAAGTACTTCCCTCTTTTCCTCCTGCAACTCCCACACTCCCACCCCACCCCACGTGATTTCTGAGTGTGGTTTCATCTTTGGTTACATGCTTAATTGAGGCCTTTCACTGAAAAAAATAATTTTTCATTTGTACCATAGAGTGTATTTCACTCCAGTCTCCTAAAAATATTAAAATTTACAATTTCTCCTATAAGCTAAAATTTTCCATCTTGTGCATGTGTTTCAGCATGAGTTTATTATCTTTTAGGGTTATGCAGGACAGACGGGAACAAGCGAGGCAAGACTTAAAGGGCTTGGAAGAGACTGTGGTAAGATAGAAAATGTCCCAAAGCAAACATCAACACTTTGCTTTCCCCCATGTCCTTCAGAGTGTGCTCTGGGGTTTTTTGGTTTTGTGTTTGGGTGTTTTTTGGTGTGTTTTTCCATTTTTAATTCCTTGTCCCTAACTGTAGGCAAAAGAACTTCAGACTCTCCACAACCTTCGGAAGCTGTTTGTTCAGGATCTGGCCACTAGAGTGAAAAAGGTAACGTGGCTCTGTAATGGAACTTGGCATTTCTGAGACTGCTACATAAATTTGAGTTTAGAACCAAATTAGGAATTGATCTGTATGAAGTGTAACTGTTCTGGCTTGATCTTAACATGCAAGTTCAGATTTGTATTTGGCCTCCTCTCTCCCTCCCTGTGCCCGTGTTGCTGCAGAGTGCCGAGATCGACTCGGATGATACGGGAGGCAGCGCTGCACAAAAACAGAAGATTTCCTTCCTGGAGAATAATCTTGAACAACTGACAAAGGTTCACAAGCAGGTACAATGAGGCTTAATTTCGAGTTTTATTTAAAAAAAAACTCCTGAGGGTGTATTATTATAGAAGGGATTGAATGCATATTGGTCATGAAGTAACTGTTTTGTAATTAATACTTCTGCATCTTGAGTGTATCTCCTAATATAAAACAGTAGACTAAAGTTTTCCTATAAAGTAAATTAATAGATTTTTAAAGTGCCTGTGAATATGTAACAAAATAGCTGCGTTTAAACTGCAGTACATCCAAGTTAGTGTATCAGTCTGGGGATGCTTGCCTGTCTCTCTGACTGGAAAATAACGTAGACTCTAAGGGCCTATTTTGGGTAGTGTGTTCTTCCACAGTAACTGATTTTTCAAATTAACTGATGAACTGTTAGATTTACTAAAAGCTTAAGCAAAGAAAATATAGTGGCCCTACTGCTTTGCTTGTTGCGGGGCGGGAGAGTGTTTTGTTGGCTCTCCCCATGAGTAGAGATCTGAAGACAGTAATCAAGTGTGGTTCTGTAGCTGGTACGTGATAACGCAGATCTTCGCTGTGAACTTCCTAAACTGGAGAAGAGACTTAGAGCTACAGCTGAGAGAGTTAAAGCTTTGGAGTCTGCTCTGAAGGAGGCCAAAGAGAATGCTTCTCGTGATCGCAAACGGTATCAGCAAGAAGTAGATCGTATCAAGGAAGCTGTAAGATCCAAGAACATGGCCAGAAGAGGACATTCTGCGCAAATTGGTGAGTAAACAATCCCTTGCCCTGTAAAGCTTCATCTGTCTCCTAGATTTTTTTTATCATCTCCGTGTACGTAGGCATCTTTCAGCCCTAGCTGGAGCAGCGTGGGTGACCATGGTATATTTTCTACCAGGAGTTGTTCCTAGGTTGATAGACTGTGGGTGTGGGTGTTGGTGTATGGTTGGCTGGGTTTGTTGTTTTTGTTTTTTTTTTTTAAATTTATTTAAGCGGGTCTCTTCTTCTTAGCTGGATTTTTGTACGTGCTGGGGAAGGTTTACCACCCTGCAATTCTAGCCCGAATGTTTGTTTCATTTCTTAGAAAAAAAAAGTACACTGAATGTGAGTCTTAGAAGTTCTTAGGGAATTATGTTAAATACCTCAGATTAAGTCAGTATTCTAAAGTAAGGAGAGAGATTAAGGTATCACCTTAACCACAAAATTGTCTTGTTCTTTCTTGACCTTGTGGCAGAGGGGCAGACAGAAACCCAAAACTGATGTTGTAAGATCCCTAATGGCCTTTTTGGCTCTTTGTTCCAAAACATAGTATTACATAGCTCTCCCTCGGGGAAAAGAATGGAAAATCCACAAGTCTGTTGTAGCTACTAGCATTGCTCACTGTGTGGTGGGAGGGCAGTCATGTTCCCTTGGTCCTCTCCCTGCTGTTATGCTGTGAAAGGCTGAGGCCCAAGGAAGGTGTGTGACCTGTGGAGGCCTTAACTGGCTTAACGTTGTTGTAGTAGTAACTGTGGCCCAGCCTTTTGTTTGCTGAAGTCCTGACACAGGACAATCAATACCCTTCTGTTCAATATGAACGCAGGTGAAATGAGATTGCAGTTAAGCTTCACTCGGATGCTGTGGGTCTGCAAAGAGCTGTTGCAGAACAGAGTCAGCAGGTTTTTTTTCCTCAGTCACTTGAAGTGCTGGCCCGAAGGGGGGTGCTTTCCTGTCTTATCTTTCTCTCAACTGGGCGCCAGAAGACAAACAGAATTCTCTAGTGAACTTACCACAAGTGTAATGGTTTTTTGTACTTAAATGTCTGGCTGAACTATAGACACTTCTTACTGGAGATCAGCTTCCTGTAAGGCAGAACTTGAGAAGTGTTTCTCTGATGCAGTTGCTACCTGTAGGTACTTTAGATCTGTTCTTACCTGCTGAAACTTTAAATGCTTCTGTTTAACATTACAGACCTCTGTAAAGTCGTACTGTTGTGTATGTCCTGGTAAGAGCCAGTGCAGAAGTGATTGAAAATAGTTTGTTTATCAAAGTGCATGCAGCTTTTGAATTACCTGTCAAAACTACTGCTTTTGAATTCAGTAAATAGAGCGAGTTTTATTTTTATATGGTGGTGAGAAGTACACAAAGTTTAATCCACAAACCTGTGGCTTAAACAGTACACAGAACCATGTGCAGAGCCGAGCAACTAGGGGCTTATCAATCAAGTCGATGTGGGAAATCCTTACAGGAACATAACCCTCATAAAACATAGTTGAGTGATGTGTCTTATTTGAGTTCTTATTGGCAAGAAATAGGGCTCTTACAGGGAAATTCATTAGGTGGGGGAGATAATAGCTAGCTCTAATTCTAATAGGCACAAGAAAAGCAAGAACTTGTCTATTTTTCAGGGCTTGTTTATAATTGATACTAATCTGTTCTCAGGATACCACCTCCTGAACTTCTTTTCTTATTCGGTGATTATGATATTTGGGGTAGTATGAAATAAAGCATGAGTTAACTTGAATAATCAAAGGTGAAATTGAGATGTATATATTTGTATGATGTGTTTCTTTTCATGCAGCTAAGCCTATCCGTCCTGGCCAGCATCCAGCAGCTTCTCCCACTCATCCAAGTGCAATTCGCGGTGGAGGTGCGTTCACTCAGAACAGCCAGCCAGTTGCACTGCGTGGAGGCGGAGGGCGGCAAGACAAAGTGTAAGGTTTTGCTTGTAGGATTTTTCCATGTATGATTAAACCAATTCATAGTAGTTTTTATTACAGTTCAATCTGTGGCATCAAGTCACTCAATCAGATTAAATTTGTTTTTTACAGAATTCTATAGAGGAACAGTACACCTGCATCTGACTGATACTGCTGCTGGTTTTGTTGCAGAGCTGGTGTTTGTTGTAGAGTGGTAGTTTTGGAGCTGTTCTGCTGAAGTAGAGCAAAATGTGAAAATGGTCAGCTGGAGGTAGTTACTGGTCACAGGCAGTAGCTACTGTGTAGGAAGGGAGTAGGCACTGTGTAGGAAGGGAGTAGGCCCTTTGAGTTCTTCTGAGTTGCTAGTATCTTCTTACATACGGCTTTCTTCAGAAAACATTCAGTGGTGAAATTTGAAATGACCTTATATGTTGTTTGCTGCTCATACTACAGTTGCACACTGCTTCACGTGTAAGTAATTTGGAAGTATTTAAGAGAAGAATTCATGTCTTCATCTGGTAAATGTAAAATGCTAGCCTAGGCAAAATACAGTAATTGAAATTAATATGGGCACGGAGGAAATTAGAGACGTTTTCAAATAAGTATCTGTAGTCTGGTACGTAATAGGCTTAAGTTGCTTACAGAACCGTGTCTGGTTTTTAATTAACATCTGCTTTATAGTTGGTCTGTTGGTCACCTAACAGTGATGTTTCTCTGTTCTTTACCTTCACTTCTGAGCATTCATATAAATGTCTTTTAGGCATTCCTTTAGGTAAGGTTATCTACATATTCAGTTTGAAAGTAACTCCTAAAATGCTTCTGTGGTGCTTGATTCCTGCAGAGCAGCTTATGTTAATCTTGTTTCCATTTTTTTCTTTTAGTGGACTGAGTTTTCAAAGCTTTCTCTCCAACTTAGAGCAGATCAGGCTGTAGTGCTAGTTATGGTACCTGGTAATGTTGGGTAGTGTCCCTTGGTAAATAAGTGGTTGAAATGGTAGGTACTTTCTCTGAATAACATTCCCCTTGAATGAGAGGATACGGCAATTCATGGATTCTTAATTATGTTGCTTTGGTGAAATTAATCTTCAGATTGCCTTTGTAGTCCACATAGCTATTCGGCAGTTCAGTGCAGAGACATTTCAAGGTATGATGGACTTGATTTTAGATGCCTGCTTTAGCGTGAGTTTACACGTGCTCTGGTGTTGTATAGAATTCTGAGAGAGAGCCTATTTAATCTTATACTTTTTAAAGGGCACTTACTATAGGTGCTCATCAATAAATAGCTAAATTTTGAGCCTGCATCTTACTTTGGAGAACTTTCGCTGTTGGTCCTGGGGAATTAAATGGGAAACCACTTCAGCTTTTTTACTCTTTGTAGATAAGGGGAGAATAGGGGAGATAAGGGGAGATAGGGGAGAACTTGTAGAGTAGGGATGATGGTTGGACTTGATGATCCCGGGGGTCTCTTCCAACCTAAATGATTTCAAGATTCTATAAATCATGGAGTGAAAAATGGCTATGTATTGGCCAGAACACCTTTTTATCAAACCAAAAAACTCCTCTGATGTGCTTACAGAATCCCTTAAGCAGCTGTAAAGCTTTCACATAATTCTTCTGATGTCAGCATGAACCACTTTGAGGATTAATACAGATACTAAACCTCTGAACTTCTGGTTAGAGGAGAACTTCCAGTACAGTAGGAACATGATGTACCATTTTATGTTTGGAGACCACTGTACAACAAATTATTCTGGAAAAATTAAGGAAATAGAATGATGGCAAATTGTTACTTCTCTAGACAGATCAAACTGTTAGGATTGTTTAATGCCAAGTGTTCTCTTCATTCCCATTTCATCTTCCCGAAGGAAAGTCAAAACTGCAGCAGCTGGTAGGCGGTATCCTGGCAGTTCTCCCTGACCTGGAAAAGTAGCAACAACAGTCATGGGAAATGGAGCTGGGTTATAATTGGTTTGTGTTTGTAATGTTTACTTGGTTAAGGCAGTCTGGGCTGGATACCCAGTTGGTTTATTGTGCTGCAAATGTGTTGGTACCAGACAGCATTCCTTAAATGCTTTGTGTTGAGTAATTTCTTATTCTAAAGCAAATGTTTTATCAGCACTTACCTGAGTCTAAGAATCGGGCTCTTAAAGGCTACGTAAATAGTGACTCTGGTCTACTGTAAATGTAAATAACTTGCTTTTTTTGGCTCCTGAGGTACAAGCAGTTAACTCTGTTATTTTTCTCATTTACAGTTGCTGAAAAGTAAATACAGCGTGAGGAGGATTGGATATCACGTAGAGGGAGTCATTCCATGACAATAATCTCTCCCTTTGGGGACTGTAGGATTATTTTTTTGAAAATGTATAAATTATACCTGGCCTGTACAGCTCTTCCCCCTTCTACAAATTCTGCTAACTGATTCCCAAAAAAAACCCAACTAGAGTGCAATTTTGGCGTCTTGAAAAATGACATGTTACTTAAAGTGTAGCTCTGCTCATTACACAGTTTGTCTTTCATGTCTTAAATTTAGTCTGCACTGTGCCAAGCTGAATGTACCTTGAGAAGAATCTTAGTTCAAATTCTCTAGCTTCATTTGTGTACATCTTGCTGTCCTAGGGAACGTGCGACGGTGTTTAAGTATTCGTTCATTTCTGTCACTTCCCATAACACTACGTGTCCCACGGAATTGGATCGGCACTCTACATTGCAGTTTTCTTTTGGGATGCGACTTAGAGCATCAGTTGGAACTCAATTGATTTGTACAGTGTAAGAATACTGAAGTGTGCTTACGACAACTGCCACGAGGCACTGCGATTGCTACACCACAGAACTACAGAGTTCAGTATGAACAAGGCTGTTTAACTGTTATCTGAATAAATGCCCGTTTATTGGGTAATTTAGAATTAAATATTGTACAGTAATAAGAGTAAACCTAAGTTTACAAAAAAAAAAAAAGACTTTGGCAATGGATTTTCCCATCTGTCCTGTTCTTGGTTCTACACACAGTACGGTCTGGTGGAGTGAAAACATTCTGCTTCATTCTGACGAGCCTGTCTGTCCATTTGTGTGTATCTGTGATGGTTCACTTTTGCTATTTTATAATAGTGAAATGGACACAACCTAAAATTTAACTTGATATTCCACTACATACACAGTACTGGAATTTTTGGCTAAAATTTTAACTCTCAATTATTATTTTTTTTTTTCCAGCAACTGGCCAATGAATTGAGATACACTATTAAAGGATACAACTTTTTAAAACTGATGTATCTGGGAATTCCAGAGACATGTGTTTAAAAAAGAATAAAATAAATAAAGTGCTACCCTGAGTTGTATTTGTAATCCGTTTGTAAGTAGGTGTATGAAATGTCCACAGTAGTAGTTGTTGAATATTTTTCTTCTCTTTGCAATAAAGTCCTGTGAAGTGGCTAACAAAATGAAACTGGGGGTGTTTTTTGGGTTGGTTTGTTTGTTTTTGAGCTCCAGTACTCCCACTGAGCTGAATCTGGGGTTTAAAATTTTATAGTATAATTTGCCTAACTTATTGATAGGGTTTAGCCACTATAATTTTTTTAGAACAGCTGCCTTCTGGATAGAAATTAGTTACCAGGTCTTTGAGAAAGAGGGAACTTAATGTTCCTGAAGGAATTCTGTTACCTTTCCAGACCCAGTTGGTACCACTCTGTGCTGGCTTGAACTTCTTG
Organism: Jacana jacana; assembly: GCA_013400555.1. Classification (NCBI taxonomy): domain Eukaryota; kingdom Metazoa; phylum Chordata; class Aves; order Charadriiformes; family Jacanidae; genus Jacana; species Jacana jacana. The sequence goes on along the minus strand of VZTM01000854.1, from coordinate 231,682 downwards.
CTGGGTATTCATCAGTTATTGTGGGAACAGTATAGGACTGTTCAGACAGCAGAACACTTTCAACTTTTATATTATAAATAGACAAAATATTTATACTAGGATGGAGTGTAGTCAGATTTTAGACCTTGAACCACTTTTTTCTATATCTACAGTAGTCTGAATTTTTAATAGTTTGATTTTTTGCTTTTTGAAAGATTGAGTGTTTCAGTTGGAAATCTCCCTGTTTTGGAGCTTTCAGCCTTTAAGCCTGTTCTGTTCATTAAGCCCTCTAAACCTGCAGTTGTTTTAGAGCCTGATGAAAGGCAGCACTCTGAGAAAAGAAGAGCAGCATGAAATGTCTCTAAATGGAAACAGCACTGTCCGTTATCTTTCTCCATGTTAACTACAGCTTTTCAGACTGTCAGCTGTTAATATGCAATCATACAACAGAAAACCCCCAACTTCCTTTAAAGTATGTTCAAATGAAGCAGGTTTTTTTCCTCATGCCTGTAAATGGGGGTTTCATTCCTGTAGGTAGCTACCAGAGGCTTTGGTGCTGAAAATTGTTGTGTTTAAAAAAAATAGCAAAATAATAAATAAAACCAAACAACCAACAAAACCAGCCTGTAGCTCTGTGTACATCACCTTTTTATATTTAAACTTCTTTTTTTTAATTTTAAATCTTTTTTGAAGTTTACCAAGAATTGCCTCTTAATGTAAAAAAGGAAACAAAAAGCAACCAACCTTTTTGTTTTCTGCTCTGGCTGCCCTAGCTCAGCCAGACAGGACGGTTACTGAGTTTTGTAAAGTAAAATATTCAGTCGATACAGGGAATGTTCAACACTGCTGTTTCAGCTTGCAGTCTTTAGTTCTTATCTTTATGTTCCTCTAGATCATATTTTTAAAAAGATGGTTTAGGATAGGAACGTGGTGAAATAGTATTTATTTCTGGTGAACGACTAAATTATTTACATAACTTAAATGCTGACTCACTACTGTGTGTAACTCTAAATTTGACATGAGAGGACAAGTCTACCTGTGGAATATGATTTAACTTCAGTACACTTAAGATGCATTAAAACAATTGGTTTGGGGAAGACGCCACATAGTTTTCACTTACCTGCATGCTGTAAATGTATTTGTGTTTGAATAAAGAGGAGAAAAATCTTTGAACTTTGTGCATTTATTCAGTCCTAAAAATCATAGAATCATTGAGGTTGGAAGAGACCCTTGGGATCACCAAGTCTAACCATCAGCCCTACTCTACGAGGTTCTCCCCTACACCAGATCCCTCAAGTCAGACAAGTCTCTACACTTGTTTGTTAAACTGTCTCCATTGGGATGTTTTTCAGTTGATGGGCTTCGTGACCAGTTATCACTATGTAGATCATCATCTGTCGTATCTCTAACCTCTTAGTCCTTTGTTAATACAAGGAAGCTTTCCCACGTGCAAATACAAATGCTTAAGTCTTTCTACTCAAAAGATTGTTTCTTATAGAAAGCTACACATTAACAAAAAGACCGAACCCCCACCCCAATAGATAATGCCTGTAGAAATGTTCAGAGATTGATTACAGGCACAGGGTCTCAGAAGTTGAACTCCTTTCCTCTGGGAAGACTGACTTCTCCCCAAGGCATACACTGTGTGTAGTTCATAAATATGCTAATTTAATAGCCATTTTAGTGGCTTCTCTTGGTTACACGTTTTTGTTTTTTTAAACATCAGCTTCCACCTGTCCATCTACAGTAAATGATGCACTTGGAGACTTCTCCCTGGGCATAGATCTGGCTGTTCTTTCTCTTGAAGGAGAGATTTCCTCTTTTGCTCGCAGCTGCTGTTTTCAGCTGCTTTTCAAAAACAGCAAAACCCCAAAGCAGGTAGTTATTTCTTCGTTATAATTGGAAATCGGGTAAGTTAGCTGTGGGAGATGGCTACATCTTATTTGACAATGTTTGTTTGGGGTTTGTTTTTCTTTTTTCTTAAATGATTGCATTCTGGAGAAAGTTGGAGGCAGGTTAGAGACAACTCTGCTTGCTTCTTTTCAGGAGCGGAAGAACTAGAGGAGATTGCCTTAGTTCAGGCCTCTGGCAATCGAGGAACAATAGATGCGCTTCAGGTTCCGTGCTTACTCTTTCAAATTAAACTTTGAAATGAAACAATATAGAGGCTGATTGAGGGTTTCACCACATTATATGCATTTGATACAGTTTCTGAGCAACTTAGAAGTCCAATTGTAAAGACTTTTTAAGATGACAATGCGTTTTATCTGCTTTGGGATGCTCAAAGAATAGGGCCTGGTTGCAGCAGTTCAGCGTGCAGATCACAGACTCTGAAAACTGCCAGTTCGTCTGTAGCTTCTAATGCCCACTCTATTCTCAGCTTGAGCTGTAGGTGCCAGCGAAGGAGGGAAGTGGCATGGAGGTCTCTTCTGCCAGCCTGACAGACCGAGTGGATGGTTTGGATCAGACCACGAGCCCGTTGAGCTAAATCTGTCCACAGAAGTGCCAGATATGTGGGTTATCCAGAAAACGAGGCAAACATGATAATTCCTCTCAAGTCTCTAGATGACTTACCTCAGGGGCTTTAGTGAATGTGGTGTGCGTTGCCTGTATGGTGATGCTCAAAGTTCTCATTTTGTCCACACGCTTGGACAGTCATCTGGAATCCATGTCAACTTCTCTTGATTTCAGTGGAAGGGAATTCCTATTAGTTACCACCTGCTTCGTGAGCCCCTCTTGCTTTTTGAACTTGGATTCTGCTGATTTGGTGACCCCTTGCACTTGTTTTGGAGAGATTAATCCCTTTGCAGCATTTCTGTGCCACCTGGACTTCTGTAAACCTCTTCTCTTTCTTTCTGAAGGCTCATTTTCCTTTCCCAGTAATCTGTAACAGTTGATTCTGCTTTTTCTGAGTGCTATCAGACTGGTGGTTTTTATGGAGCAATCTAGTTATGTGAGGCTGCAATCATCTTCTGGATAATTTTCTCAGAAAAAGACTTAGCTAAATTTGTGGAGTTTCGAGATACATATAAAGACATAAAGGAGACCTAGATTTCAGTATGCTAGTACGGTTATATAAAAGTAAAAGATCTCGGGAGGAAGAAATTACATCTGTAAAACTGCTTGCTAAACTGTAAAATACTTCATAGTGCATCCTATTAGCAGAAGATGGCTCAGTCACACTGGTGACATGCTCACATTTGAATAGATCCGTCTCTACTAGGGGATGACCAACTCAAACCCTTGTAATTGCAAGCAATTACTAAGGGGTGCTCAGAAAGGAAAATAAATCCCTCATTCTGAAGTTTCTTATGAGCAATGGCATGATCTGAACTCACTTTTGAAATTAAGAATGAAATGTTATTACATCTCCGGCAAGGCAAAAGTGTGGTTACCTGCTCTGATAACCCTCAAACTGCTAAGGAATTAATTGACAGAAGAAACTTGTTCTGTTGACTGGCTTGGGGTGGCTTCCCTCTGGAATGGATGAAGAAATGTTAACAGCAATTTAGGAAGTGTCAAAATGCATTGCTATATTTAACACGTGCTATGTGCAAAGCTGTCTGGAGTCACTTAAGTACATAATAGAACTTCATTAAGTGACACAGAAAACACACCTGGAAGATGATTACTGCAGACTGATGGATACATCAGAATTTTTTGCCTGTGGAATTTTGAGCTGATTACTCTTTCTGAACTCCCTACAGGACTGTTCATCTTAGCTTTAACCAGTGCGTGCTGGGCAGAAGGACAAGTGAAGTGGGACTGGGCAGGGAGAGCAAGTTGAGCTACTAACTCTTAGTGTTTCATTATGAAAGTTGGAGGTGCAGAGGGCATCAGCCAGCTAGGCTAGCCAGTGCAGTGGGGAGAGCAAGAGTTACCTGAAAAAGAAAATTATAATGCAAAAGAAGAACAAAAATACATGAAAATCAGACTAGTTTAATAGAGCATATTTGGCCTATTTACTTTGAAAAGGAAAATAAGAGGTTAATGATTATAAAGGTGTTGCATGGCATGGTGTGGCACACCTGCACCTTGGAAACCTTGTGGGTGTATGTTTTAGCAGAATACTTGCTGCAGGGTCTGTTGTGCTCTGCACAGTGCAAGCATACAGGTATTGCTGATGGATTCACCAGTCTCCACCTATGGCACCAAGGGAAGCGTTGATACGTACTTCCAGCAGCATAACATTCTCCACATTCCTAAACCCACAAAACTGGGTGTGGAAATGACTGGGAGGTGCCCCTGGGTGTGTTTGCAGAGCTACTTCCCCTGCGGTGAGGAAGGAGTACCTGCAAGGCCCTGTCCTGAAAATCAGCTCAAATTGTCTTCTGCAACCAGAGGTAACTCCATGGCTGACACCGTATTGTGATGGGAAGTATTGGAGATGCTTGTGAAGCCACTTGTTGTCCAGTGGGTGCTTGATTTGGCTTTTGTCAGCAGCAGCATTAAAAGGTATGTTAAAAAGTAAAATTAGGGAAGTTTCCATGTCGGCATCACCCTGGCTGCTCATCACCCCCATCATCAGGCCCGCTTCTGATCAGCCTGGGGTGTTTCACACCATCATTCAGCACCCTATGAACAAGCAGGCATTTGCAGTTTATTTGGTGCTGCTCCTTTTCTGAGGGGGTGTAAATCGTTCTTTAAATGCTTTTACTGGAAGAAACACCCTTCAGCAGAAACCGATGCCGGGTCTCAGCCCGCTGCCCTGGCACTCGGGTTCCACCCCGGCTTACTGCCAAGGCCTTTCTGGTTGTGGCGACAGCGGGGCTGCCACAGGGTGGCCCCCTTACCACAGCCGACGGAGGAGGGAAGCTCTTTTGGGAGAGTTTCCTCTCCTTCACGCCCTCGGAGCTGTGCCCTGTGGGGTTCCACCCCTTGGAGGGTTATTTCACAGAGGCAGCGTGGCTCCCATTGCTCAGAGAGCAACCCTGTCAACCCTTGCCAACGACGGTCCCGGGCCCCGCCGCCTCCTCTTCTCCTTGAGGCTGGGGGTTCCCTCCGGCTGCCCTGGGACCCTGGCGTCAGGAACTGTCCCCGCACAGGGGGAAGGGAGGAGCTGCCTGCTTCTTCTGAGGGAAATTGTGTTCCTGCTCGTACAGNGGGGGCGCCAGGGCCCGCCGGGGGCGGTGCTGAGGGGAGTCCGCCGGCGGCGGCGGTTGTGGGACTGGAAGGCTGCAAATGGCCGCGCCGGGTCGTGTGCGGTTGTTAGCCCGGGGCTCCCCGTGCCTCACCTCCCGGTTGTCTGCCGCCCCCTCACCCCCACAAAGCTGCCTTCTCTCGCACAGACTTGTCGGCAACCAGGCAGCAGCCAGGCCGCAGTGCTTTCTTGCCAGAGCTGATGCTTCACTAGCTTTCTCCGAGTCGCCGGGTGTTTTAATTCCTTTAAACGTGTTTATATTTTGTATAGGTCCTTCCCCTCCCACAAACCCCCTTCCCATCTCCAATTTTAGAGGAGATGCGTCACCAGGTCACAAGAGCTGCCTTCGGCCTCCTCGGCGCTGCGCACACCTGAACGGTGAGCCCTGATGGCCTGTCCCTGACCCTCCCAGTGTCCCTCAGCAGGCTGGTTGCCTTTTCCAAACCTTGCTGGCCCATGTGTCCCCCAGAACCCTGACATCCTTTGCCGCAGGACTGACCCTTGGTTCCCAGCCCATGCTGATGCACCCACCTCGCTGTGGGGAGGAGCCCCGTGGAGTTCCTTCAGGCCTCCCCTCTGAAGCTGCTTAAGCAAAGCCTGCAGAATCCATACCTGTGCTAAAACTGGCCTTACTGCTCTCGTGCTGAACAAGGGCCACTTGTCACAAGGAAAGGCACTGGGAGCAGATCCTCTGTGTGTCTTTCTATATCATGATACATGAAGGGTTGACTGTAAAACTTTTCTGTCCCACAGAGCTGCATACAATTGAACCTTGGCAGTAAAATATTGTGAAAATCTGCATATTGTGCTTTTTAATAAGTACCAGAACATTCTCCGAGGCATTTCCCACTCTTTATTTAAATAATTCTTTTTTTTCAGGAAGATACTTGGAAATGTCACAAAATTTATTTGAACTGCAAAATAAGGATATAAGATGCAGAAAGTCAGACCTGTGCGGTGGGTGAGTCATTATCAAATCCACTCGTAAGTGAAGCTTTGAGACGTTTTTATTTTTCTCTCATTTCCAGATGACTTGTCTCCATTGATCCATAGACACATGAGCAGCACAAGAGAGGTGGGAAGAGTAATTCTTGATCAGAAAATGATTTTTCCCCCCTCCATGCTCATTATTGTAGAGCACTGTCAGCTTCCCTTGGCAGCCCATACAATGGGCTTGCTCTCTAATAAATGCAGATAGCATTAAATTAATGTTTCATTCCCATGGTGACAAACGGTGGCATCCAGTTCCAGCACAGGATAATTCAATGACAGTATGGCAGCAAACAAGTACCTTGGCTGTTATGGGCTAATCAGAGATGCAGAGTGTTCGAATTGGACTCAAAGCATCCACGTGAGTGGACTCAAAGCTTTTAGTGAGCTTGTTAACCTGGAGACACACTGGTGAAAATGAGCTGGGAACTGGGAAATGAGAAAATGTTCAAAAAAAAAGAGAGCCAAAGCACATGAAATAAGCATTAAAGCATGGTCAGTTTTAATAAACATTTTCATTTTACTTTTCATCCAACTGTAACCAGAATCTGTGCAGGAGCTGTCAGGGAAGGAGAACTGTGTCCACACCCGAGTACAGAGGGTAAGTATGCATGGAGATAACGAAGAGGATTGGTTCATATGCTTGGCTGATGAAGCTGGAGAGATCAGGCTGGCAGCCTGGCAAAAGGTGGGATTTGGCTTTGTCATGTTTTTTGGTTGGAGTTTGGCAACCTAGGGTAAGGCATAGCTGTAGATAGCGAGACCCGCAGGTGTTTGGAAACTGTTGCATGAGGGAACTCCATCAGACAAGAGCTATCTACAGCAGAGAAGGGCCACTGAAGCCTTCAGCACCCTGCCATGCTGCTGCGTTGGGGAGCTGATGGTCTTCAGGCAAGGCCTGGCTCTGAGGCTTCTCTCTCTGTTTCTCCTCTGCTTCCTTTTGTCCCCTCCTGCTGGATGCATAGCTGGCGGGCCTTCATTAGTGAATGCATCTTACCTTTGGATGTATTATACCTGTGGGTAGATACTCTAGAGGGAACAAGGTAGTGAGCTCTTGAGACAACTTGCAAAGAAGGAGACATTTTTGCAAGGACAGGGAATTCAGCCTTTGTTATTACAACTTGCCCCAGGGTTTTGTTCTGCACACCAGCAGTTCTGCAGGAGGGGAAGGAATGATGGCAGCCTCTTCGAGCAGAGGGTTCCCCTTTTGCTTGTGCTCAGCTGTATGTGCTGCATGTTTCTGAACAGCTATTTTGCTGCATGTGTTCTCAGTGAGAGCAATGCTCCAGTTAGTGCCAGGGATAAAATCTCATGCGTGCTGGCTGCTTTTTTCTTTTCATCAGATTAGTTATTTAAAAGCATCTCATTCGTGTCCCCTGGAATTATTCTAAAGATTCTCATCACGCTTGGTGTTTTTTTTTCATTAATGAAAACTCTTGGAGCCACATCTGGCACATTTTATTGATCATAATCTCATGGCTGGAAGCTCATCTTGGTAGCTATAGCAACAGAACTATTTTTTTTTTTCAAATGTCAACATAACTTCACAAAAAATGGCGTAAGGGGAAGCAGGTCATTTAAATTACTAAGCAGCTAATAAATCTTCTTTTCTGTAATCAATTCTGAATTTTCTAATGGAAGCTCGTGAAAAAGAAAAACATGGTGTCTCAAGAGTTCTTTTTGCTGGTCCCACATCGCTCCCATCCTCTGCTGGGCTGCAGGCACCAGGGGCTGGCTGAGGGCATGGACCCGGGATGACCAGCCCCATGGAGCATGGATTCACAGCCTTCCCTCTGCTACCCAGCCAGGCAGGGCTCTCAATCACCTCCCACAGCAGCAGGGCTTGCTCCGGGTCTCAGGGGCAGCAGACACTCCCAAAATGTGCCTAAGGATTAAGGTGAAATGATAGACTGAAACTATAACTTTCTGTAAGTGCACTCTGATGTCTAAAGAGCCCTGTGAGGTTGGCACCACCAAATTGTTCTTATCATGGATTTTCTCAGGTATGTCTACTCTGGCACAAATCACCTCTGAAGCAGGGGACCTGCAGATAACGTGGCCTGTGTTGTGGGATAGCTCTTCTCTCAGCTTCCAGCTCCAATGGCTGACTCAGAGAGCATTTGAAGCAGTGTTTCTTCATCCTGCCTAATATCAGCATCCTGCTAGCACCTGGAAATGGTGGTGTGGGGACAGTCAAATGAAGTGGTGGGTGGATGCTGTTGCCTCCCTTACTTTCCCTTGGGGCTTTCCAGCAAGGCAAGTGGAGAAATGCCTTCAGCCTCCAGCCAGAGCAGAAAGTCAGATCCAGCTGTGGCTGGCTGACTTTCTCAGATCTGCAAGAAATTACTTATGGGCATAAGTGATACTTCTAAAAAATTTCTAGAAATTCAACCCGTGACATCATCTTTTCAGCAGCTGAAAGAAACGGCCTTTTGGAAGTGCTGGAGAGCACAACCCTGAGACAATCGCAGAGGGCCAAAGGGCAGGCTCCTTCTCTGGGGCCCCCACCCCTTCCCAGGTAGGGGCTGGACACTTCTGTCAGCTCCCTGGTTGGTGATCACTGCAAAACACTTCAGTAGCCTCAATGTATTCCCACAACTGGCACTTGCTTTCCCCAAGTGCCCCTCCAGTGTGGGAGGTCTCCCTGGGTTGTGCAGCCTCAGGCAGGATTGATGTTCTTGGCAGCACCCCAAAAAAGGGCCTATATTTATTATTATTATTTAAATCAAGCTTGCTCTGGGTGCTCTGCTGCTCTAAGTATCACCCACCTTCTGTGCAGTCCTCTTCCCCACAGCCCCTTTCCACCCAAGAAACTCCATAGATCAGCCTCTTCCTTTTCATCTTGCTCAAAAAGCAGGGTGGGTTAGGGGTTTTTGTTTTGCAATGTCTTTCCTGGGTTATGTTAAATCTCCATCCATCCATCCCAGCAGGATGCTGTGCTTGGGCACGAGTGGCTGGGGCAGAGGCAGCCGCCTTTGCCCTGGCCACTCATGCCCAGCTGCAGCTCCGGCATTTTTCCCCCGTGCAGATGGTGCAGCCGCTCATGCGTGTTAATCCCAGCACCAGGTCACTGAGTGGGAACAAGGCGAGGATTGTTCCCCCAGAGCCCGGGGGAAAGTGGGAACACAAGGCACAAGGAGGGGAGAGGAAAGACGTGCCGTCCTATCCCAGACAGTGGCAGAGTGTGAACTGTGTCTCCATTTTGCTCTGGGTGACACCAAGGGCTGGTCGCTGCAGGAGATGCTGAAAGAGATGCTAACACCTTGTTGCTGCTGTATAAAAGGGTGAGTTGGAGCCGGTTGGCGCTGGCATGGTGAGACATGTTTCCCCTGTGCTGCACCCACAAAGCACCCTGGGGAAGGAGATAACCATCGAGAAAATATGTAGCTACGGTGCTGCCAGGGATTTGACGCAGCAAAATCCTTGTGCCGTTATTGATTTCTGCTGGCTGAAGCACAGCTCCCTGCTGGGGCAGGTCCCTCGCTGCCTTTAATGCTTAGAAATTTGGTGAGTACAACGTCAGCAGGAAGGACCAGTCTGCCGTGGGGCTAAGGATGGGCTCCGCGATGCCCTGCTTCACGTTCAGCCAGTTGAGCGCATCACTGTGACCAGTTTGCAATTGTGTCTGGTGAGAGAAGAAATGGAAGAGTAAAGTATGTCCATAAGAGTAGACAACCCATGTGGCTGGATGGAATTAAAGAGAAAATAGCTCATGTGGCTGGGGGAAAGTCTTCTTCAGAGAAGTGGTTGTTGTATTGGGCTGGAAAGGACTAAAGGTTTATGAAGGCTTTCTTCCCTTAATTGCATTTTTTCCTCTGTCCCCACCTTTCCTGAATGCTGTCCCAGGAAAAGCCTTTCACCTTAAGAAGGTATTTTATTGTACTAGCATGGTTTAGGGCCTGTAACAGAGCAGAGCTGCAAGAGTTTGCCTGCTGCTGCTACTGGCAATGGGCAGTGTCATTGCCAGGATCATCAACACAAAATCCAATGTCCATGGGGAAGTTTTGGACTCTTACAGACCTCAGATATTTTAGGAAAAGATTAATGAGACCATGTCTTATTCTAATTCCTGTTGTCTCTTTATATCAGTGCAGATTACACAGCACTGCACGTGTCTAAGACAAGCCTGAGCCAACTTTGTAACCCAACATTTAGGTGTACTCACAGCAACCTGCCCTAATCCTATAAACACCTATTTCTGTTACTTCCTCCTTCTCCACTCCCAAATTGATCGTAGGCCCTACCTGTCTGTAGCCACAATAGCGTAGATCCCCAGCACTCATGGGCAAAGTTCAGTGTCTCCTCACAGCCTGTGCCAGACATTTGGTGCAGGGACACATCTGGAAGCCTGTCTCTCAGCTGGAGCTTCCCAGGCCACTGCAGCCAGGGAGAAGGGCAGTGCTGACCTCTCTTACACAATTTGGAAGTCTTGGTGGCAAGGAATGTGCTGCAGGGAACGTTTTGGTGTTTGGTATTCAATAATAGCAGTGAGAATGAGAAAGGGCTTTTCCACCTCTGCTGGTGAGTGGTGACCTCCAGACCAGAGACTCATGCTGACTTGACCCAATAAATATTTATGGTCTCTGTACAAAAAAGGGAGAGCTTTGGCAGGTGGAGAGGGCAGTGGGAGCCTGCAACTGCCCTTGGGTGGAGGAAGGGGCTGGACCAGAGTTTCCCACATTTCGGCTGACTGTTTTAACCACTAAACCAGGGGGTGGAATTAGCAGCAATGAAAACCAAACCCAGCACCTAACCGAACGAAAACAGAAAGTCATGATTCATGTATGGACATACAGAGAGGATTCCCTACTCCCACTTCCTTTATACCTTCAAAGAGCTGAAAACCCTCCCCTTTCTTTTTTTGAAAGATGGGATTAGAAAGAATATTTGCAAAGAGGTGTTTGAACCCTTGTGGGGAGCGGGGCTGGGCTTTACCCACCCTCCTCAGCAGCTATTCCAGTGGCTGCCTGGGGCAGGCTGCGCTCACTACGCTGGCTTTTCATCTTGCAGGTACCTACCTACGTCTTCCCTGCCCACTGTGCCATCAGGCCACTATGAATGCTGGATGAAAGGTTAAATATTGCAGGGTGCTGTTGCAGCCTAAGCCATCCCTGTGACTCTCCCCCATGTCTGTAGCCAGTTGGATGTGATGATTGTAGAAGGATGGTTTTCTAGGCTTGAAGCCCAAAAGTGCCAGATTAAGGAGAGCAGGGCAATGCACTCAGCAGAGGAGTTATGTCTATGTTCTATATATATTACTGATATAAGCATTTACATTTGACTCAGCATTTGTTAATAAATACTCATCAAAGTCAGATGGAAGCTGGCTGCTGTCTAATACCCCAAATGCCTCAAGCTACTCACAGCACTACACAATGTATACAGTATTTATTCAGGCATATATAGAAATTTTATTAAATCCTTAATTTATTATCTATAAAAGTACATAGAGACATATACACATAAATATGTGTGTATGTCCACATACCTACGTATGGCTGTAGGCATGCATATCTATGTTTGGATTTCTTATTCCTCGAGACAGCTCTGTTCTGCTGACCCTGCGATACAGCCAGCCTTGCCAACGCTCTCTGGTTGAAATGACCTAATTCAGTTTGTGTTGGGAGTGTGGGGTGAGGCCAGGCCACTCTGCTGCACATGCAGCCCTAGCTCACACAGCCCGCGGTCACTGGCAGCCCCACCAGTGCCTGGGGAGGCTGCGGCCAGAGATCCTCCCGCTCCAGGGAGCAGAGCAGCCATGGCTGAGCATCCCCCCAACAAAGCAAGCTGAGTTGGCAACCATCCTGCATTGCAGGAGTATTCACTGAGTAGCACACAACGCCCTGGAAATGCAGTGTGTCATCCTAATACTAAGGCTGGTTGTGTTGCCGTTGCTGGTGGTGGCCACACACTGGCTGCTCGTGCCGGGGCAGAAGGAGGGGGCAGCTGGCAATTCTGGCACCTGGCTGTCAGGGAGCATCGGTGGCTATGGCCACCTCTACACTGGGGAGGTGGTGATAGGAAGCTGCTAGCTGCCACCTCTCTTTCTGCACAAGCATCCCCAGAGTATCAGTAAAGTGGATGATCTTGTCCTGTACTCTGATTTACTTGGAAAAAGATATATCACTAACTATTGACTCATTCTGCAATGAGACTCATAGTTTCCAAACAGCTGCAGGTCTCCTGCCCTCTGAAGTATTCGTGTGGGGGAGTGACGTGGAATATGTTCCCCTCTAAAATGTTATTTTCATTTGATGTGTGTGCTAATGCATGTGCAATACCGTTACTGAGATTATCCTGGACTGTCACATGTTGGGGACTCTGTAAAGTTAGTTTCTATAATGGCATTTCTTACTGCTAAACATTTTAATCTATTTTTTTAAAAATGAAAAGCAGACAAACAAATATTGGGAAAGATTTGCTTGAGATGGGGAAAAGAGCTCATGGGGGAAAACCATTTTTATTACCCTTAGTTTATGAAACACTTCACAGAGGTCAAACTTCTTTTCCGTGTAAAGATCACACCTGGGGATACAGTTCTAAATATGAGACTTGTGAAAGTCTCACAGTATGTTAGTAGCAGAGGTAGAATATCTGTTATTGATTAGTCATTAAATAATTAATGTTACTAAGATGCTGATGGAGGGGGTGGGGTGGTAGGGCTGTGTCCAGACTAAAGCACCTTGCTCTTAGCCTGCCTCTTAAATTGCTCTGAAGTGGATGTACACAGCATCTTGTCTTTGCCTGTAAGATTCATCTGCGCAAGCTGAGCTGAGTCCTGGACCTCCCCGTCTCCCCTTGCAGAGCAGGGCAGGCCTTTGTCCATAGGAAAGGGAATTTAAAAGAAAAACAAAAGCCAACCAGGAAAGAGCAGTGCGCTTTGAAGGGAGCCAGCCCGCTCACTTGCTCCCCGGTGACTCACATCCTTGGTGGCTGTGAGTGGCAGCCACAGCATGAACCCCATCCAGGGTGTTGGTGGATGCCACAGGCAGCCGTGGGCACATTGCGACTGGACGGGAGGTTGGGGTCTCGGGTGGCAGAGCCCTGGCACACATTGCTGTTCCTGTCACAGAAGAGGGACACTCCGCACAGGCACTTGGGTCACTGCGTTTGGGGACACTTTCTGAGCATTCCTGGCTGTTTGTGACAGTGTCCAGGGTGTCACCTGGGCCGGAGCCACAACCTCGGTTGCCCACTGGTTTGGTAACTCCAGAGGTGCTGGAGGTGGGTGTGGGAGGAGGCGCTGGCACTGGGGTGCTATGGGGAGCGGTGACTCAGTGGAGCGTGCTGCCGGCCCCGGGGCACCCGGCCACCACGGGGCTGTGCCGCGGCAGGCGTGGGCGCAAGTCAGCTGCCACGCGCCTTCCTTCTGCCGCCCTTCCTCTTCAAAAATTATGAAACTAGGTTGCTTGGAGTATTATTCACAGTCGTATTTCACTAGACAAACCTAGATGTTGGGTGTGATGCCAGGAAAGGCACAAAGTTAACAAGTCAAGGAGTGGAAAACTGTTCTTCCTACTTGATGAAAGCATGTATGAATTTCCCTCACGCTGTGACCTGGGCACACACCTCTGGCTGGCCCTCTGCCTCTTGCTGTCACTACTTGCCTAAGATTCATTGTCATTTCATTCTTGAATATCCAGCTTGGATAGATCAAATCTTTGATGTATTCCTACCGACTCCGTGTGTGTAACAGGAAGAAGGACAGAAGCACTCATCAGGACAACAGTAATTAGTTGCAACTTCCAAACTGAAATGCACAATTAACGCTGTGTCACATGCTGAGTATCAGTCATGCAATGAGAGGGTTGTGACAGCAATTAGGAATTCCAGAGTTTTAAGGCAATTGTTGTGCCAAAAATCCCGCTCAGCTTGTACAGATTGTCCTGGGCAGTATTAATGCACTGTGCAGCTTTAGGCAGAAGGACTGTTTCCAACTCAGCAACTCTCTTGCAACCTGGTCTCCACAGAGTTGACAGTCCTCCTGTCCTGGAGCACATCTCTGGGTGGTTAAAGTAACTCTGAGCCCAGATGAGAGCCAGCTCTCTCCCTGCAAAAACCAGTCAGTGAATAATGGAAGGCCTCCTGCTCACCTTTCCTTGCTTGAATTCTCCTCCTGTGCAATTTCCAAGAGCCCCCTCCCTCACTCTTGAGCTCCTCCACTTCCATGGAGAGTGGGAAGCAGATGTGCAACAGGAGGCCAAGGGATCCAACCCATTAACCCATCAAAAGGAAGAGGACAGCGGTGGCAGCAGCCGAGCAGCAGTTCCCTCTGCCGCAGTCACCACCAGGCTATGTGCGTATTGCACACACTGTCAGCAAGTGTCTCTCCCTGACAGCACCTGGGAAGAGACATCCTCACCCATTTTTCAAACATGGAGCACGGAGAGCCCCACAGGTCCTGTGCTCTCCTGTGCCCAAGGGGCCCAAAGCCCTATAGTCTTGGAGTCAAGCACAGCCAGGTTTACAAATGCCAGCAGCCCTTACCTGATGCCTACCAGTTTGGGGGGACAGATCTCAGACTTGCCTGTGCCATGTGTGAACAAAACTGATCTGTGCCTGCCTCAGTGCTTGCGGCTCAGGAATGCTGTCCACTGAAACCACTGGGTCACTCAGCTTGTCCATGGATATCCTACCTCCTTTACAGCACATCTTAAATACCTGTCCCAGATCTGAAGCACCTTTCATAGAATCATGGAATGGTTTAGGTTGGTGTCGTGATTTTGACCAATCAGACAGATGATGACCCTCCCTCCTCCTCCCCCACCCCAAGAAAAAGAGAGGAGAGGAAGGGATTAAAGAGATTTAGGAGTTTAGAAAAAA
>VZTM01000854.1:200651-216146 GCA_013400555.1 Jacana jacana | reverse complement strand
AACTTGGTGTCATCTGCAAACTTACTTAGGGTGCATTCATGGTCACTTCAGAATGCAGGGGAAGGCTGGACTAGCTGCCTACTGAACAAGGGGCAAACAGAAAAATGGTGTCCTCACTGAAGCTAAAGTTTAAAATCCTGCCTCTTCTAAGGCACTTAATAAAAAGGGAGCTTGGTGTGGGTGCAGATTGTGCAGTGCTGTTTCTGTCAGAGGGAGGAGAGGAAGGGTGACTGTGAGTGCCTCAGTTTCCCCATTAGCACTGCTCTTTTTGATTTTCAAGAAAGCAAATTTGTTTTTCTCACCAAATGCCTCCCGCCTCTATACCCTATACTCCTCATGACCTCCTACTTTTTTTTGGTAAGCATTTTGAACTGATTGCTGCTTTCAAACCTGCTCCCAAGCCCTGCTGGTACTGCTGGATCAGCTTATTTAACCTTTTGCCCTTAATGGTCCTCCTACAATATGAGACTTTGAATAGTGGAAGCTTAATTTTATTCTGCACCTTTTTCACACAGTAACTGTATTAAATCTCTGAATCCCGATGCAGTATTATCAAGCAGCTTCTACAGGAGTAAGGCCTGATCCACACACTGCTGCTTTCTTTCAGTTTGTGAAAGTTGTACAGGACTCAAGAAAAAACAAATACTATTTTCACTGCAGACCTTCCACAGGTCACTCAGCCGACACCTGCGAGTGCCATTATTATTCTGAACAGGGAGGCAGCCTCATCCCAGTATTATGAACTGCCTTGAGAAAATTACTGATTTTTTTTTTCAGTTCAGCAGCTGAACCAAAACGTTAATCAAAGAAACAAACAGGCAAAGATCAGAGTGAGCAGTATGTAAAATTTGCAGGTGTTCCTTTTAGGTTAAAGAGCTTTGTCTATATAAAACACCCCATCTGACCCAAAGCAAAACATTTTCTTACCTTGCACTTATAAAAGCAAAATTAAGGAGAGGGTCCATACACAGATCTGTTCCTACACACCCAAATTTGTCCCTCACCAATATAACTCATACAGCAGGTGGAAAAGGCTGCAAAATGAAGGAAATTTAAATTCACATCTGCCACTTACTGTCAGTGGAGGCTTTCCTGGGGTGGGCTGGCCCAGAGGGGTTGGGGACAGCCATATACTTGGGGTCCAAATGCCTTGGGGGAGGCAGTTGTTCCTCCAGCTTTTCTCCTCCCCCCCCAGCAGGTTTCCAGGAAATTGTGTGAATAAAAGCCTTTGTAGGAGAAAGGAGAGAGGGTCACAGAGACAAGCTGGAGAGGATGATGACAGCCAGTGCCACACTGATATGTCCTCCCTCAGAAAGCAGCTGTGTCCCCATTGTGCTGGGTGAATGACAAGGCTCTGCCAGGATGTCACGCGCTGACCCAAAGCATTGCTGCTATGTCCAATTGACCAATAAATCATGTCTTGTTCAGAGATGCTCTCCTGAATAGCAGGGTAATCGCTGCTCCCTAATGGGTAAGGTTTCATTTGGAGTAGATGTGGGTCTCTGATGCCTAGGAGTGAGTGTTTTTCAGTGATGCAAATGAGAAGAGCCTCCAAGCAGGCGCCAAGAGCATCCTGCAACATCCCCCCTCTGTAGCGGGGAGAACTGGCACCAACAATTCATTATGGTTTTGTGTGGTTTTTTTGTTTTGTAGCAATACCTATTTAGGCCAAATTTATGAATGGTTTTGGATTGACTGAATTACTTTTGGGGGAGAAATTGCCATTTCCTTCTAAGAAACTGCTGAGATCTCCCTCTTAATTACTATTAGCAGCTCTGGGGATCCTTTGGGCAGGTGGAGACCATGGAGAAGAGACAGAAGTGAGACGGAACATTTTCCAAGCAAAGATATAATTAGGGATTACAGAGACTGATCCTACTGCATAGTATAATTAGGAGATTACGGCATGGCATTGGCCTGGATTAGACTTGACAGAAAAATCTCTACCCTGCTATATAAAACCTTCCAGGTTTTGAACTGCAAACCTGTAAATGAAACGTCTTCACTGTCTTAACACCGTGCTCTACAGCAGCCTGACGCTGCTAAGGCTTGCGTGTTGAGGAGTGAATGGAAACTTGTGTGGTCTCTTGGGTTAGTGGTAGAGAAGCCTCTGCTGGGAGGTGACCACCACCTCTGTCTTCTGCTTCCCCTTCCCTGCAAGGAAACTGGTCCCAGCTGAGCCTTCTTGGGTGTCCCCAGCCAAATCTTTCTCTGAGCCCTTCCCAAGTGTCTGCAGCACAGGGCAGTAGGCTTGAGGACCCCCTGCGATGGCTTGTGGGCAGGTTCCTACTGGGATCTCCCCTAGGGTTTGGAAAGAGGCTCAAATCATAGAATCATTTAGGTTGGAAGAGACCCTTGGGATCATCGAGTCCAACCATAAAGGTTGAAGGGCACCCACTACCCCCTGAGCTCTGGGCACCACATGAGAGGACAGAACCACTCCCTTACACAGTAAGTGGGGCCAAGGATGGCACCCTGTGTGCTGGTGGCAGGGAGACACCCACCTGTGCACAGCCCTGGTATCACTGAGCTCTGCATCAGCCAAGCCAGCCCCTAAATCAAATGAACACAAAATTGTAAGAATCGGCTACAGGGATTACATATCCTTACCTCCTACACTAAAGTATTTCTAAAATCAGTAACTTGCCCCCCAAAATTAAACCATACCTCGAAATGGACCACCAGCAGGATAGTCTTGGTGTGCTCTTAGTAAGTTAGATTAATTCTTGCTGAAAGTTGATAAAACTTTCCAGTGAAGTATGCCCCAAATTGGTGAGACCGATGACACTATTCAACCACAGCATTTTTTGGGGTGCCCAGAGCAGTGGATTCCCTGAGGCAAAGAGGGGAGCAGAGAAGCGCAGTGTCCTCCCACAGCTCCAAGCACGTCGCCAGGGGTTTCTTTGTCAGGCAATATGGTTGCAGCAGCAAAGGTGCCCAGCACCCACAGCATCTTCTTATCTCCTCATACCACTTTTTTTCTTTTATCTAGTATTAATTCTTCAGCACAGAAGCCACCTTTTCCCTGTGCTTTATTTGGTACTTGTTCAGCATAGATTGTAAATGTGAATAACGCTGAGCACTTCTCTCATTATATACTCTCCAGCACACAGGTGGATAATAAAATAAGAACCTGCATCTTACGGTCAATTAACAAGAATAAATTTGTGGATGAAACACATGTGACAAAAGCCCAATGTAAGATGGCCTTGCAGCCTCTGCAGAACCATTTCCTTCTTCTCTTTCTGGCACTCAGAAATCAATGTATAGTGAAGTTTCAACAGCCTTCACATGTAACTGCCAGATAATAAGAAATGATCTTGACCAAATCAAAGGCTTCTTTTACTTCTGGGAGCATTGATTTTAATGAGGTCATTTGTCTTTCTCCTGCTGTGCAATCACAGAATGAAAAATTGCAGAATTTACAGAAAATAGATAGTCGTCAGCACATCATCTTGTCAGACAATGATTTGTCTGGAGATGAATGACTGTCAGATTTCCTCAGACTGGGAAGCTAAGCTGAACGCTGCCTGTCACCTAGTAGCTTTGCTAAACCTCCCAGTGCTCACACCACACCAAATATTCAGGATACTAAAATGAAGATATTTAAGCATTTGATTTAATTAAAAATAATTGCAGACCAAGTGTTTGGATTCTCTTCCAAGGTATTATTTGGAATTGTTTTGCAATTTTATCTATAATATGAACTAAGTCTTCGTGACACACTACAGGCTTGTTAGTAAATGTAATTGGCTCCCCTCTATATTGTGTCTCCTTGGGCAGGATTATCAACCCCTTGAGTACCTTACTTAGCCTTTTGCTATCTGACAAGTCAATTAAAGAGTTATTTGAAGTTGTAATTAACAAAGGAAGATTTAGAACTATAAAAAATAATCTGTGTATTTCTATAAAGGCAGCTATCTGGGGGATATTAAATGACTGTGATGTACAGTCAAGAATAAAAGGTAACACAGAAAATTGGAGCTGTCATGTCATCTTCTATTAAGAGATTAATTAATTTTCCTTGACAGTGATAGCAATTGAGCTTCAACATAACGACATATGATACAAAAGCATAAAAGCTTCTTTTAGAAGTGCATATTGATAGTCATCTGCTGGGGATCCTACAAAGTACAGTAGATTTTTTTCCCCACATTTGGCAGCAGGACAATTAGGTGGTTTGTCAGAGGCTGCAGAAGGGCTCAGGAGTGCCTGAAATTGGAGTGTTTCTCTATTTTCAGAGTGGTTTTTTGTTATTGTAAAATGTTGAAGATCTCACTGTTTCTAAAATACCTGCTTGCTTAGGGGAATTTTAAATGTAAGTCTTCTCATTTGTGTTTGGCAGTAATTAAACCCTGGGAGAAAAACGTCTTTTTGAATATCTAACAAAATGACCAGGAAAGATCTGTATTGAAAAGCAAGTCTAGCAACTGCGTGACAGCCTTGTTCTGCATAATAATCCTGTTGTTGTTGCTGCACAGTGGTTGCTTTGGGGGTTCACCCAGACCCCAATGACAACTTGTTCCCCCAACGCCCCCCAAAATACCACATGTGCTGCAGCAACCCCCAGCCCCCAGCTCAGCCACCCAATTTAAGGGCCCCAACTTGACTTCCAGGAAGTGGACGAGTGTCTCTGGCAGTCCACTCTGATTTTCCAGCAGATGGCAATAACCCATAATGGGTGAGCGGGAGGAGAGGGGGCTTGCACTCCAGTGGGGCAGGAGCCTCCCCAGCAGCACTGCCAAATCCCAGGGGCAGGGAGAAAGGGCGGAAGTGGGGAAGAGAGAGCATACCAATGAATAATAGATTACTAAGATCTATCCAGCTAGAAAGTGCATACACAGGAGAGGCGAAAAGTGCATAATTCATCTATAATTGCTTGGGGGGGATTTTAAATAAGGAAGTGAGATGGGTTGCACATTCCTTGTGTTTCTTTTTTAAGTTTTCCAGCAGTGGGAGCGTGCTCTTGTTCACCTTTCTGGGCCTTGGCGCAAAGGTGACCCAGCGACCATCATGCCATCTGCCAGGTGATGCCGCTGGTCACTCACGGCATGCCAAGGCGTGACAGAAGCATGACCTAAAAATGACTGTTAGCTGTAGTCCTGCAGGCAAAAAGTGGTGAGCTTTAAAAAGACAAGGACAAAATCCTGGTAGTATCCTGGCAATAGCTACTTCATAGCTCCTGAAAATACTCTGGAGGAATCTCTACCTTGTGAGACTGAGGGGTGACCTTATTAATGTTTATAAATATGTAAAGGGTGAGTGTCAGGAGGATGGAGCCAGGCTCTTCTCAGTAACATCCAATGATAGGACAAGGGGTAATGGATGCAAGCTGGAACATAGGAGATTCCAGTTAAATATGAGGAAAAATTTCTTCACAGTGAGAGTGACTGAACACTGGAAGGGGCTGCCCAGGGAGGTTGTGGAGTCTCCTTCTCTGGAGACATTCAAAACTCGCCTGGACGTGTTCCTGAGTGATCTGATCTAGGTGTTCCTGCTCCGGCAGGGGGATTGGACTAGATGATCTTTCAAGGTCCTTTCCAATCTCTGATATTCTGTGATTCTGTGATTCACAGTAAATGTTCCTGCTCACTTTGCAAACCATTGATGTTGTGTGAGGCTGGCTTTTGTCACAAATGGAAACTTGTTTAACTTTCTTGCGTTTCTCCAGAATAAACAGGAGAACAGGAGAGAATAACACAGGCTGGCTAACCTGGAGTCTGTGAAGAATGTTTCCTTGGGAATAAAGCATGTTTGGGTCTTGAAGTGATGACTTTATGTGATAAACTTACACCCTGCATTTGTCAAGATTCAAGGCCTCAAAATTCTTACTGGCATTACAGAAAGCAATACAAATATAGACCCACGCTGTCAGCTCAGAGGTCTGTTCGTGCCAATATCCCACCTCTAAAAGTCTGAAAACTCAAGCTCTTCTGGAGGAATGGCAAACGAAACAGTGTGCCCTGGATTCCTCTTCATGGAGGGAGGTACAAAAGGCTGGTCTATGCTGTAAAACTCAAGCGTTTATAACCGCTGTTGTTCTGCAGCTACCTGCGTAAAGCTCCTTTTGTTTCCTCATCTCCCTGAGCTCTCGGCCTCAGTGGAAGACTTTGGCAGCAAGTATCATGTTCTAGTTTGTGTGAAAAACTTTCTCACTTTCCACTTTGTAACATTTCTATATCAGGGAATGTTCCCTTCTTTTTTTTTCCTTTTCTTTTTATAGAAAAGTGCAATGCATTCTCCTTACCGTCATGTTACATTTTTGCTATCGCGTTTCCAAAAGAAATTTTCTTCAATCTCTTAAAAAAAGAAGGTGTAATAAAATGAGAAGAATGGGCAATACCCACTCCTGAAACATGCAGAAAAATACTGAGCTACTCCTATAAGAAAAGGCAATTCTTCCATTTTTTGTGCCTCCCTTACCCTCTTCCAAGAAGCTAATTGAGAGGGCTGAGGAAGATAATTGTTTTGGGTGGGTATGTGATTGAGATCTTAATAATAATGTAATTGAAAGAGCACTAGTTGAAGACCTACCTCTATTAAAAAATAGTAACTTTTTATTATTTACCCACCACTACATCACCAGAACTGTTTTAACTTCTACTGGTGTGACAGCTTCTCAGCCTCCACAACAACGACCTGCTTCATGATTATATTTGAATTACTGTGTGTTCAGCATCTAATGAGATCTCAAACTCAGTTTGTGGCACGCATGGAGGATGTGGGCCAGGTTACCAGCTCTGCCTTTAGTTTACTCTTCTGTTGTGATGAAGCTGATGCAGGTAGATGAGTACATATCATTCTGTGCCACAAAACTGCAGTTTGAGAGACCTGCTTTTGCACCTTATTTTCTGCCCAAGAGACAAGATGCTTATAAATACTGTGTTTATTTGATGATAACTTACGGTTATCAACGCACAAAACAATTTCCATTAACAAGTAAAGAGTAGGAAGGGATGATATATCTCCCAGTGAATAGTAAAATCACAACAAATACGGTCTCATTCATTCAAAACCTTCCTAGATTCAATCTGAATTCATTTGAGCGATGCTGCCTAGGGAGAGCAAAGGAAAAGCAATGTCACTGTATTCCCATCACGGAGCTGGGGGAGGGGGCCGCCTGTCTTTGAACATTCACTCTCAGACTGAAAGAGGCAGGTTCAGTGTCTGCTGGAGGGGATTTAAGCCCCCTCCGCCACCTCTTTCTTAGCCCTTCATCGCTAACCGCTGTGCCATTAAATATTCTGGGGTGCTTGCAATCCTGTTGCTGCTGTTCCGCTTAGCATTAATAATTAAATCCTCCCTGGCAGAGGGGCTGAGCTTCAGATACCTTCCATCCTCGAGGAGTGCTCTGGGCTGGGAAGCATTCACTTCCTTTGTTGAAATGACTGGTCATATATTTTCCCCACCCCAGAACGGTGCCAGCCGGAGGGACACTGTAGCGTCACTGTCTCACAGTTAGGATGCTAATCTGGAGGAGATGGCAAACATGATTTTAAATCCCGTTTCTGCTTCATTTCAACTGAACTACAAGGTCTTTGTTTTGCCATTAAAACTCTCACATTTAAATTTGTTTTGACCCAAGTCAGGGCCTGTTTTTAATTTTGTTTACCTCCTCACTTTTTTTTTTTGTCTCAGCAGGAAGCCTGAGAACTCTCCCTCCCTTTTCATTCATTGCAAACATAATGATAACAAACCTCCGAGCCAGCGAACACCTCTCACTTGGCTTTGGAGTTTATTCATCCCTAAGGTATAGCTATCATTTCGTAATTGGAAGCACCTTCTAGGTATCCTTTTATCAGCAGTATAATAGATACTTAGAGCTCTGCTATTACTTCCTTGTGAACCTGCCCCCGTGTTGACAGCTTTTATCTTGGCTCAGCTGTTTGCAGCGGCTCTGCGGCTCCTCCCTTCCAGGACATAGTTTCATCCCGACCGAAACCAGCGTCCTACACAGCGCTGCTCTGTCCTTGGGGCAGACAGGTGCTTCTTCCCACTCTGCAGGAAGAGACCGGGACCTCAGGTATGTAAAACAGCGGATGGAGCTTACACATGAGGTACTGCTAGAGTCATCACCGAGATGCACAAGGCTTCTAGCCTTTCTAATTAGGAACTGAACTAATTACAGCTGGCTAAAATGTCGATACATCAAACGTGGGTTTATTTAATGGGCTTCAAGGGAGATACAAACCTCTCCCCCTCGCAAAAATCTTTATATCGTATCAAAAATGTTTATATCATATGTTCATATCAACACTTTCACTAAAAAATTATTGATTTTTTTATCTGTTAATTTATTTTATTAAATTGAAACACGACTTTTCAAATGAAGTCTGTGATTACATGACATGAACTGATGGTTTTGATGAAAAATAAGAGAATTTGGGGCTTGGCTTAATGCCTGTAGCTTAGTGCTACAGGTAAGAAGTTTTCACAAATGCTTTTGGGAGTTCAAGCACAGTGAAAGGCCGAGCCTGCGGGAAAAGGCATTAGACAACAGCTATGGGTAAGAGGTGTGATGCAGTGCCACAGGGGTCTTTCTTTTCCCCCTTTCTTATCACAGAGCAATTGTAAAGTCAAGCTATGATCTACTCAAAATGTTCCAGGGCATCCTTCACACCAGCTTGTGGTGCAAACCTATGCTGGGTAGCCAAAATACTACAAATTTCCATTCTTTCTAATGACAAATCAATCTTACCATTAAAAAACCCCACATACAAATAACGAAACCCCAGCCAATCCCTTTTTATGACTTTCTGCCATGGTTTGCTCTCTAGTGAAAACCTTGAATGACTCATTTCTGGCGAGATGCAGCTGAGACAACAGAGCTAACGGCGGCATTGGCTGTGTCACCTACAGCGTTATTGCTCTGCCAGCCTTAGAGCAATGAAATACTTGGTAGGGGTTTCTCTTTCTTTTTCACTGGAAAACAATTGTGCAAACAGAAAGGGCAAGGAAAATCAGCACAGAAACCTGCAGGAAAGCAAACATACAGCAAAATGAGAGCTTGGATTCCTGAAGATATCTTTATTTGAAGAAGGAGTAACAGGATCAGAAAGAGTTTGGTCCCTGAACTCCAGTGACTCCTTGGGAATGGCCATGATATGCTGAAATTACAAAGAACTCTGAGCCAGCACATAGCTTCCTTCATACCAACCCACTCAGGGACTTGAAATAACTTTTTTGTGAGAAGCAAAACACAAGAAACACAGCGTGTCATGGAAATGTCATAACCTTCTACCTGACTCCTTCTGCAGTAGCTATTGTCACAGAAGGTCTGTTTTCTCTTTTAGGAGGCAGAAGTAAATAGAGAAGAGCATGTGCAGGGGCTATAATGGAACAGAGGAAATGGAAAAGGAAGAATAAAAGGTGGCACCTGTACTAGTACCATGGTCACAGGCACTGGAACTTGATCATCTATACTGTGAAATTGTTAGCACAATCCTTCCCATGGTTTTGGTCAGAGGCCAGCTTACCCTCTCCCACAGACATCCTGCCACGAGACCTTTCCCACCAGGCAGCTTAGATGTGAACACCAGATTTTGAAGAGTAAGAGTGTTTAATAGTACGGCTGTGGGCCCTCTGGGCTGGTTTGACCTCACTGCCTGAGAGATGCTCAGGCCAATTTAATGCACTGGCTGTAGGCACAGCCATAGGGAGTTCAGGGACATTCATGTTTGATATATGCAACCAAGTCACATCTTTCTATAAATGTATCTAACAGCATCTCAAAGTGAGTTAGATTTTTCCTGCTTCTAGTGCTCCACCTGAAGCCTTTCAAAATCTTCACCCTCCTGATGGCAAGAAGCTTTCACCAAAAAAAGAAACCAAAAACCAGACCATTTCACTTAGAGGGAAAATAAAAGCTCTCTTGGCTCTCTTGGTGTTTCCCCTGATACATTTACAGAGAAGGATCAAAATCCCTCTTCACTTTGTTATATTCAACAAGATGTGGAATATGGAAACAGTTAGGGACCTTCTAGAAGATGGAATGCACTCCTCACATTGTTTCAAGTAGTCTCTTCCATGCTTAACGTTAAGAAGTAGTATGTTTTACACTTACTGCTCCTGGCTATTCAATTTTTTCCCTCTGTTATGGTTAGAAAGCACCTCCTAATTTCCAGATCACTTCTATTCACAGCTCTGGTAAGAGAGACACCCTGGACACACAGTATTTCCTGCAGCAGCAGTTTGCCTGGTCACACAGCCAGCCCTGGCCACTAAAGCTGTGCCTGTACTAGTAAATAAAACAGGCCAAGGCTGTCCTCTGGCCTTGGGGAACTGGCAGCATCCATCAGCTGAACTCTTCCACCCTCAAAACCAGAGCGGATGCATCCAAAGTGCCTAATGGGAGGAGCCTCTGGTTTTCTCTGCTAATTCTCAAACTGCTTGAATATGGAGAAATTCGGTTTGGCCAAAACCACGTGCCAGTCTCCTGCCAGGGAGCATGCAAACAGTGTAACGTGGTGGGTGGCCCCATTCATTTCCAGCACAACCATAGCCTCAGACTGTGACTTGCAAGAATGTTTACTGAGTCAAATACCACTGTTACCAGATGAAATATTTTTCTGTATCACTGGGATCCTTAGAGTGAAACCTCTTCCATCAGAATTGTTCTCTAGCTCTGTTGTCCTCAAGACCAACCCCATCATGACCAAGCAACATCATTAAGAGAAAATATCATGGTTATAGAACTGGAGCAAATTATATTGCACTGGAGCAAATTCTGAACCTGTGTGATTTGGGGAACCAGAAACTCCCTCATGCATCTTCTCTAAAACCCCCTCGTGCATCTTCTCCAAGCTTGAATTTTGTGCAGTATAATAAAATGAGCTTAAATATCAGCAAAACAATTAACATACAAGGTTTTATTTTGTTCTTTTGGCACAGCTATGTAATTTCCTTATATTTCTTTCGATTATGTCTATTAGTGGTTCATAAACCAAGTTCCTTCCTTTTTGTTAGGTATAAAGGAAGCTATTTAGAAATTAAAGACACTGGTGCAGGACCCTCCTTGATTCTCCAAGGTGTAAATAGACATTTACACTGTGATTTTTGGATATCAATACCTTTCATTATAGGCTTAGCCCAGGAAACTGGTATTGTTATTTAAGAGACTAATTGTGCCTTTTGCATGTTTTGTCTGTTAGCACAGACCATGGCTAGATAAAGACATGACTGAGTTGTGCAGAGCTAAGGCTTAGCTTAGGCTGAGGTCTTAACTCAAGGTAGCCCAAAGAAATGTCCTCCCTCACCTATTATCTGCTTTGGCGATTCTGTCAGGAAACGCTTTGGCACCTTTCTGCACTCTTAACGCTGTGCTGAGGTATCTTTTCATGCTCAACACAGAAGTGACACAGTTTGGAATACAATGCTCAGGAGAAAAGCCATGAGCAATTTAACTTCGGAGGTAACTAGCGAGCCTGCTCTTGGCAAGAGCAGAATGAAAGGATCTGTTTGACCAAAACAAGCATTACTTTGTTCTTTGGTAATGCTTACTATCAGATAGATGTAAAAAAATTGTTCTTTACTTGCAAACTGAGACTGCTAATACAAACAATGGGCACATTTGAATTTTTGTCACAGCTTCCACTGGATGATCTCAGAGATACAAATACTGAACACCACAATGACCGTGTGGTCAATGAACAGAAGAAAGTGAAAAAGCACGCATTGACCACAGTGCACTCTGGCTAATGCAATTTACAAAAAAATTATCTGCTGGCAAGATGGAAAAATCTTACAAATTCCTCCCCGATTTTTCACAGTAAAGCAAATTATCTTCTCTGAACTGTGGATAAAAGTTCCTCCTTAAGGCAGAGAACATTCCTTTGTAGTGTCATGGTGAAAGAAGTTCTTCACTGAACTTCTGAGAAATCTGGGTTACTTTTTCTGTATTCTTTACTTTCTTTGTTCCCTTTTAAATTGATTTTCCTTATAATGCGCAGTTATATAAATAAAAATTGCTCATCTGTTAGTTGAGTCAGGAGATAGAGAGTAAATTGACAAGTTCATGCAAAAAGCCCACGATTTCTGCACTTTGTTAAAAAGTGCTTTTGTAGTACTGAGAAAGAACAGAAAGGAGGACTTGATTGTGTGTATACGTGTAGGTGGTAAAGGTATTTTTAGATAGAGGTGAGAGGCTAGAAGCTGTCAAGAATCTGTGAGTAGGAGCAGATTAGAGAGGAGATGCCCCAGGTAATGTGCTTTGTATCAGGCAAGCCAAACCATTTTATAAAATACACTTGTAAATAGGATTAGGAGTAAAATAAAAATATTTTCTATTTATATCAGAACTGTTCACTTAATTCAGTGCATTTATTTGTCTAAATTCAAGATGTTTTCTCTAGTGCATATCACTTCTGAGGTTATAAGACCAAACACAGAGAATAAGTCTCTGAAAAAAGGAGTCCTTACCCAAGGAGACAGCAAAATGAACAAGGTGGATATTTGCACACACGTGAGAAAGCTTTTTGTATTTGCCTTTTCAGTCATTTCTGAAAGACAGAATCAACATAGTTCATAATGAGATTAGTCTGTTTGGCAAGGGGGGTGGTGGTGGCAAACACTGAATAAACAACCCAGATTTAATACTGATCATGTTTTAAGCAGCACATTTCTGCTGGTGACTTAACATCAGCCCTGGCATTATGAGTAACAGAACAGCAACATCCAATCTGTCTCAGATATGCAGCTCAAATTAATTAAAACATGACATGCATCTAGGATTACTGCGATTGAGGCATAAAATAAAGGACAGCTGAACTGCTGGAAATTTGAAATAGAGGACTCAGAACCAAAAAAAAAATAGAATCATAGAATCATAGAATCATTTTGGTTGGAAGAGACTCTTGGGATCATCGAGACCAACCATCTGCCCTACTCTACAAAGTTCTCTCCTACACCATATCCTTCAACACCACATCTAATCGACCCTTAAACACAGTCAGGGGTGGTGACTCCACCACCTCCCTGGGCAGCCCATTCCAGTGAGCAAAAAAGTAAAATGGGGTTTCAAATTTAATAGTCTCAGACTGTTACACACACCACCCTGGCATTTCAAAACTTTCAATCTAAGGAGAGAAAGCATCCTTTCTGTATCTGAAGTGAAACACCAAAATGGATTTGCCCACTGATTTCTACTGATTTTCCACTGTTTTCTACTGATTTGTGGTTTATGATAGATTGTAAGTATTGGGTCAACTTTGTCTCCACGATTGCAGCTTTTATAATGTCACTTTCTTAGGTGGCTTTTTCTGCACCTCTATAGGGCTGCTGGCTTTCACAGAACTTCTGGGAGCTTAATTACCTTTGAGACCACTCCCTTTGGGCAAACGGAGTTAAATATGGACAAAGGTTTTGAAAGTCTGGCCAAACAGGACAGACAGACCCAGCTCAAACACTGACTTTTCATAAGGAATCATTTTACAAAGCGAGAGGTGGATGTCTTTGTGTGTGAACTATGATATAAAACAGTCAGAATGCAATAGATGCCTGAATCGAGATTCCTGCAGTTTCTACCGTAACAGCTCACATGAACTACACAAAGCAATTGCAGTTGGCAATTCTTTCAATATGAGGTTTGTGAGGTCACTACGTGTACTGGACTTTTCCACCTAACCTGTACATACAGCCCCATCTGAGGTGTCAGTATGGCAGCCATCCTACATCTCCAGCTAAAACAAGCCAGGGTGAGTAAAGGTTGCGAACTCTAGCTCTTTCTGCTCCAGTGAAATGATAGATAAACCCTTCCTAGGCAGAATACACAACAGATGCTAAAGTTGGAACTTGGGCTGGACAGTTTATTTGTAATGTGGAATCTTTCATGACTCCACTTGGGCAGGGACTCA
Organism: Jacana jacana; assembly: GCA_013400555.1. Lineage (NCBI taxonomy): Eukaryota > Metazoa > Chordata > Aves > Charadriiformes > Jacanidae > Jacana > Jacana jacana. The sequence goes on along the minus strand of VZTM01000854.1, from coordinate 202,296 downwards.
AAATTACATATCTTCTGGCACCTTCAGCTCTATTACGCGTGTTGATATTATGTGGGACCATTGGTTCAACACTGACTCAGAGGGAAGAGTGCCTCAGACTGAATCACTAATGCCATATCCTGCAGCACTCCAGTGAAGCCTTGGCAGTAAGGAAGGATAATTACACTGTGGTTACTGTGACTGATTTTTGAGATGCTTTTATGTATACCTCAGGCACGCCAGTAGCTAAAATGCAATCAGCTCGCTCAGAAGTACCCAAGGGTCCTAAGTATTCTATATTTATCACAAAACTGGGCATACAGAGAGAATGCTATCAGACAAAAACATCCAACTGAACACCATACCCTCCATTACTCTGTGCCTTTTTCACATGTATATAATTTACAGAAGAAAAACTATGAATACAAAACTATTGCCCTTTTCCACGTTTCTTTTGCCTTGTTGTGATAAAGAGTAGACATCCCTATGCAAGATGGTGTTCCCCTTACTGTTGAAATGCTGATCCCTCGTCTGCTTTTCCAGTGTCTGTGAATAACTGCTCAACGGGTAGGTGGGACAGTGGTATCAGCCATGCAACATCAAGAATTTAGTAATGATGTTTTGTGGACAGACAGCCCGAAGTCAAAGGATCCTTGGTGTCCAGGGGGCATTCTCACAAGCATTCAGGCTAAGATTTGCAGAAGCGAAGCTTTAAGGTATTTGCAGTGTTTACTACTTGTCTTCCATGTTGTCACACACTATCTGCCACGAGGCATCACGGAAATAGGGACACTGGAAATACCACTCCATGTGAAAATGTGTCCACATGTTCTCTTCTACCTATTGATGCTATTTCTAGCTTTTCCTCAAACAGAGTCCTTGTTTCTCCTTTTTCTTGCTCCCGCTCCTCAGGTCCCTTCCCCGTTGCCTTTTTGCCCTTCAGCAAACCTGTTCTTCCCACCGTTTGAGGATTTTACCACCTCCTTCCTCTGTGTGTTAAAGTTATCAGAGAAAAAGTCAGGGCCCACGTTAGTCTTGATTAGCTGAAGGGGGCGCAGGCAGCTGACCCTCCCGCTGCCATTGTTTCGGGATGTTTGCGGATCCATTCAGGCGCTCTGAGCTGACAGCTCGGGCTGCCAGCGTTATCTCCGCAGCCCCGGGGACTGGACACCATTTTTGAAAAGAGGAAGATAATAAGATTAGTTTCTCTTTGAAAATGCCGTGAAGGCCACATAAACAGTTCCCAAACTGGACGTTTGACGACTTTTACTAAGACAATAAGAGCTCCCAGGCAAGTTAACACGGGATAACTAACTAGGGCTGTTTGTTATTCTTTCTTTTGGGTCAGCCCCTTTCAAAGTCGCGGTGTGGTCAGTTGCCAACCACGGAAACACTCAGGGAGAGCCCTGGTTGCAGCGAGGCAGGGGCGTAGTTCTTGTTTTCCCCCGCTTCCCTCCACCCCGGAGGGAGAGGGCGGGGGGCTGCTATCACCACGCCGATTCGGCCGCGGCCCCGCGTCACTCCAGCAGACCACGGCGGGGACGGGCGCCAGAGCGGACGGAACAACCTGTGCGCTCACCAGCGGGAGCGACATCCCCTCCGGGAGCCGCCGGCCCTAACGCTCCCCAGGGCCAGGCCCGAACCGATCCGGGCCGCTCCGGCGCGG
>VZTM01000854.1:154759-188865 GCA_013400555.1 Jacana jacana | reverse complement strand
AGCACTAAAGGGGATTATCACTAGGATGGCTGTTTTGCTTTGATTAATTCTGAGCAGTACAGGTCTTACAGAGACTTTTCTGTCTTACCTCTGCAATTTCTGTGGGATTGCTCGAACTTTCTTATTTTAATAGCAAAAAGAAAATATTTCTGTATTTCTGTAGAAGATGTGAGAGCATGTCTTCTGGAGATCTTGGCATTCTTGACTTTGCCACTTAGTTGAAAGGCTGGTGGCAAATCACTAGTGTTAGACTGCCTTGTTGGTCAAATACTAAACATCTAAAATAAATGGCTATTCCTGGTTTTGCGAGGCCCAGAATTAATTTGCTTCTATTATAAGAAATTTCATGGTATTTTTTGCTTCATTCATTTGCCCAAGGAATAGATAATTTGACATTATGAAGGAGGCACGCTATAAACAAGAGGGTTTCTTCCTTAATGAAACTGAGCATGTTTGGAGATTCATGGTGGCATGTACAACGTAATACTTTGAATTATGTTTTAAGTATTATCTTTTTAACCTCTTCTTAAAATCAGCATTTGTTATTCTAATGTTAAATGCTGAACTATACCTATTATAATGAGGTGAAGAATAACTTTAAATGGCAAGGAACTCAAAGCTTTATAATTTAAGGAATTTTTTAAAACATTAAAACAATTTTTTTTTGTTTTTTTTTTGTAATTCCAATAACTGCTGCTAGAACTTTGTCTCCAGCTTGAAATGTTTCCTGTTACATCCATAACTCTGAATGCTGTTTGCCCGGAACCTTTAAGGAACACTTTTCCTGTCTTTTAGGTTTTTTTCCTGCCCAGTGACAACAGGTCTGGATAGTTTTACTTTACAGCAGTCTTTTTAATGTGTAAGTCAGCTAGCAGGCAGCTAGCCCTCTTGGTCTGAAAGAGTAATTCTGGATTTAGGTGCCCTGGAATGAGAAGGCAGTCTGTCCCACTAACATGGCCTACATCCCCTGTGCTCCTCTGAACTTCACTGCTGCAAATCAGATTGACCTTTTTTCTTATTTTTTAAAAAGTATTATCTATGTGAGGCAATTGTGGAAAAATCATAACCAGAGAGACAAGTTGGCTTGTTCCAATACTGGTATCTGAATCTCAGTTGGTTTAAGATCCAGGTCTATGTGGGACTTGCGGTTTTGTGTTGTGCTGTCAGGATTGAACCAAAGACCTAGAGCCCTGTTAAAATTCTGCTTTTGTGGATTATCTGCTAGTGTCAACACTACTATTCTTCTGAATTTCCACCCCTACTTACCCTAATTTTATGCAGAAAACGATAGAGATCAAGTTCCAAGGTATCAACTTGTATCCATAAACCTGTGCCTTTAATCTTAGTAGAACTACCTACTAGCTCAAATGAAGCACTAACTCTGTTGCTTAAGGAATAACAGTCCTAATATGGAATTAGGTTTTCTGTTTTTCTCTTAGCGAAGTGTGATTTCAGTCTCCAATATGGGATTTGGTGCCTTCTGTCCCACCCCCCTTTTCTTTTGAAGTACTACAAGATCCCACCTGTGACAGGGTGGCAGCAGAGTCTCTATGGGTGGCTCAGTAAACTCTTTTTAAAGAAAGGCTGCCCGAGGAAGAGGAGTGGGTGTTTTGTCTCTCTGCTGCCTGGACTGAAATCAGCTGGAGATACCGGGGACTTGCTTGTTCTTCCTTGGCGGCCCTGCTGTTGGCTCTAAGTCAGGAACCTCCAGATACAGGACAAACTCAATTTTTTATTTTTATTTTTTGGTAATAAACAAAACCCTTTTTGAAAATAGTAGATTATATCTTGTTCTTGCACGTAACTGAGTATAAACAATTGCATTTGCTATGTCTTTACCTAGTTACTATCTAGGCAGCTTTTTTCATATTGCAGTGCGTGCCCATGGAATAAATGTGCTGGTCTTTTGTGGAATTCTAAAGAAAGTATTGTTTGTTTCACTGCAGTGTGACAGAACGGTAGGGAACGTATGACTCGGTAGAATAAAATGCACAACACTTTTTTCTTTTTTTTTTTTTTGGGCAGCTCTCTCTGGAATAGTAGACATTTGTCCTTAAAAAAAGGAAAGTAAAATCTGTGCTTATCTAGTACCCAAACAGCTGATATTTCTCTGACGTGCCTTGCCAGATGTTTGGTTTAAAAACGATGAAGAGCAACAGGTTTTGCTCGTATTTAGAGTGTGTTCTAATGCTAAAGGATAGTATTTTTGGACGAAGCAATCATTTGGGACATTAAGAATTGAAGATTTTTGAGGACTTCTGTGATGGTGAGTAACGGAGCAATATAGTGTTAGATTACGTTTATCAATTTTGAATTTAGTCTATCTTAATATGGCTTTTGAGTTAGTTCTTGGGAAAGATAGGAACTTTTTAGGAGTTATTTTATGGAAGTGCTAGGTTAATGCAAGGAAGCAATCAAACAAGTGTAGAGAATTTCAGTAGTAGGAAACATTGCACAACTCTTAATTCCATGGAATTTCTGTCTTTTAAATGCTGTGCAGTTACCAGCTGCCCTCATCGTGAAAAGTACATTATAGCAATGAAAATAGCATAAACAAGGTGAAGTATGAGCAAAGATGGGGAGTAGCTCCTGCATGAAGACTTTGCAAAAACCTTGCATGCCAGTGGGTGCACGTTTAGTATGTCCTGTAGAGGACTCCTGTGGGGTTTTTCTGTGTGGTTTTTTTTTAAGTTGGTATTAAAATTATTGATGCTAAAATGACTGAGAGATTGTTGAGAAGTAAAACAACCTTAATTTTGGTATTTTTTTCCCTCTTTTTCAACATTTTATCAGCTTGTCCTGTCTTCTTTTGTAAACTGTTTTGACAGAGACTTTGAGTATGTGTACAGCGGTGCTCTGAAGACTGGCATAGTTGTTTGGAGTCTATATTTCCATTCTAGTTCTCTGTCTGGTAAGATGGTCTTGTAAATGACAGCTAAAAGTTGAGGAGCTGTCTGAATGTACTGAGTTTATTGCTTACATTGGGTTTTGATGTTACATTATCTGGCTTTAACTTTGGCTGGTAATCAAGTTCATGATTAGAACTTAGCAGCTCCTATCTCAAATCTGAAACTACACATTATGTCTTGAATTTAATTAACAGTTTTAATTGTGCCCTCTAACTGGTTTGCCTGTGGTGTCTGGATAATCTTCATCTCATCCATCTCCAACAGAACATAAGGAAGCTACTTGATTTAAATGCAGTGCTCAAGAGCAGGGTTTTATCTATATTTTCTGGTGATGCCTGGCATGTGCAGTTGCCATCTTTCTCTTGCTTTCGTGGATTATCATTCAGTGGAATCACTTCGCTGCTTCAGTCACCACCTGACTCTACAAATATTTATTGCCAGGTCAGCACTGAGATGGAGTGGTGATGCCTTAAGTGGTATCATGATCAAGGGTGTCAGCAACCCATACATACTCCTTTATTGCAACTTGAATAATCATAAGGAGGGTAGTGCAGAAAATAGCCTTCAGATCTGATGGATTGGAGAGACATTTGCCTTTTTAGTATCACTGATGTGATGGGACATCTGCAACAGATGTGCTAATGTAAAGAAATACTCTAATAAAATACCATGCCTGATAAAAATGCCATTAGCAAACTTTCTGGACTCAACTGGTTGTAATAGTGTTGTATACACATTTCTTTTCTAAACAGCTTGATAGATTGCCAGGATATGGTTAGAAATGATTCATGGTAAACCAGAAGTTTTATACTGTGTTGCACGTAACCATTGTTTGTCTTGAAGTATTTTGAAGAAGCTTTATCCTGTGGTAAATTGTTGTAACGCTAAATATGAGGTTCTTAAGAGACTTTGATTTGCCTGCTTTTCCTGTTGAAGCTGAATAAAGGTACTTTTTCTCCTGCTGATGATCTGTTAAGATACTTGGTGCTATCCATATAAATTCCTGGTTATCCTGCATCCATTTCACAGAGCTAATAGATGGCTGTCATGCATAACTGCACTGTGCTTTAGACACATGTGTGTATGTATGAGTAGATGTCTTATTTTTATATATATAATTATATGCAGAAAATAAAAATCAGGGGCCACTGTTGTTTCTTGATAGGACTTTGATTTTGATTTGCACCTCATCTAGTGCAACTACCAACTCTAAACTCCTTCACAAAACCCTCATGAGATCTACTTGTAAGTATTGCTTGGTGTGTGTGTTTGGTTTGTCATTATCCTCCCTCCCAGGTGCTGCAGTCTGGCTTTTAATGGCATCCTTATGCTACCCTAAGGCCCTGTACTTTTCATACCATGACCTGTGTGACTCCTTACTGCTCACACCCAGAAGCTGTGCCAGAGGACTACATCGCTTCCTCCCAGGCATGCTTTTCACAGCCTTGGTGTAGGGGGGAGCTGGAGGCTGAGCTCCCTGGAGAAGGGGTAGTGTGGTCCTGCCACTGGCCCAGCCGTCACCCAGCCTGGTCCATCTGACCCTTTGCTCACTCACTGAGCTCAGCTGCTTGCCCCTGTGCCTGTGACAGGTCCTAACGGGTCATCCACTGCAGCCTTGGCAGTAGCAGGCTGCAGCCTTCAGCTTCACTTGTTTTCCTTCCTCTTGCCTTTTCCAGCTTTAAGGGTTATGTTCTTCACGTGACTGCCTGATAAGAGAGGGCATTTAGGCTGAGGGAAGTAAAACTTCAGAGATAATTTTTTTTTCTTCCATGTTCTCACGTGGAGAGTCCTGTCTCAGTTCCTTCTCTTCAAGTTGGAGAGCACTTGCTTCTATAGCAGGATGTAGGCTGTGACGCACCAAGAGGTAAACTTTCCTTTAAGTTTGTCTATTCATCAGTTAACTGTGTGTACAAAACACAAAAAACACCAAAAACCCCATCCCAAAACCACCCTCAATCTTGTATTGCATCCCTTTTTTACTTTTTTCCTAGTTTATAATTTGATATTGTAACCCCAGGTTGAGCAAAAATTGTATGTGTGCTTGTGCCCTTTTTTCTTCTTTAAATAGAAAACCAGAAAAACCCAAGTCCCAAGTGCTTTGCTAATATCTGGCTTTAAACTCTTCTTTTCTGGCTTTGTAAATTTTTGAGGCCTGTCCAAACTTACAGTGTGATGATACTCCATGCAGCATTTATGAGGGCTGTAAGACAGTGTGCTTTCTCGCTGCTGTATGCCTTCAGCATGCTGTTTATTAAAACAGATAAAGAGAATGCTGTGGGGTAAGGTGATGTTACGCCATTTCTTTCCTTGCAGTTAATTTCTGAGGAGAGGTTTTTGACTGTATTTGGCTGTATTTAAATACTGCATCTATAGGTGGTCTTGGGAGTTCTATACACTTCTGCTCCCACATTGTCATCTCCCATGGCCTCCTTACTGTCTGCTATTGCTTTGCTTCACTATGTGATACGTTGCAAACTGATTTGAGGACCAGGCTTCTGTGTTGTCTTTGGTATGGTTGCATCTGGGCTTGTGTGCAGCCTCAGGTTGTAAAGTAAATAAAATTTCACAAATACTAACTCTTTTTATGTCATCTGAACGGTCATCTGAAAAAAATAGTGGTGGTTTAATATCTAGTTTTATTGAAGTAAAGTAGTAGTTGCAGACTTACATTGTTTTCAACATTAAATCAAATGTTAAACACAAAATTAAGTGACCAAAGTACTTACTCTGGGTACTGAATTGCAGAAATAGCTGTTCTTAAAGAAATTCCTGCTAGTGTAAGGAAAATAAAGGGGAAGAAAGAGTGCGGAAAAGCATGGCTGAGTTTCATGCTTTCTGCCTTGAAACTGGGTGCCAAAAAACTGTCTGCAGATAGAGAGCAACAGACTAAGAAATACAGCCAAAGGACAAATATGTATATTTTTAGTTGTTGTAGGGGAAAAAAAGGATGCAACCCAGTTGAGATTCGTATGAGAACTTTATTGCTTTGCCTAGTTTTGCTGTAAGCAGTGTGTATAGCCTCTTGCTGAGTATTTCTGGGAATTTGGGAGAGTCTTTAACAGTACAATTGTGTACTTGCCTTTTAGCATTAAAAAAAATCAACACCCTCAAAAGCAATCTTAAAAAAAGTCTCTAACTTGAAGTTATATGTGGTGGCTTGGATGTATTTCTAAAAATACTCATCCTGCTATTTGCTTTTGCTAAATGGCATTGCGAGGTTGAGGTTAGTGAATGCAGCCTATTCTGGCTCAGTTAGTAGTTGGGAATTAAAGTGTGGTAGAAGCACCGTGGTGTAACTACTTACAGACATTTTTGGGTGGTCTTAAACAGCTGCTGAAGGAAGTGTTTCTACTTTGCTCAGGTTTTGAAATAACTCCTGAATGAGCAGCTAGCTACCTACTAGTATTTTGTTCACTCTGTTATCTTTTATGGCAGAATTTTAAACTAAAGTCTTGACTTAAACTGGTGTGTGTGTGCGTGTGTCTTGGCTGGCATGGGACTTGGTTTCTACGTTATCCTTCATTGCTAGAAGAAAATGTTATGCATGATGTAATAGATGCTTTTTGTCTTAAGTCACTAAAATACACGAGCTTGAACATGAGTTCAAGTAGCCCTAACAAAGCTTACAAGTTGTGATTGTGTGCCGGAGCACGTGTACTGTGGAGGCTGCGCTGTCGGAATGTAGGAGGACTTGTGACATTTTGTGTTAATTTTTTGTATTTTTTCCTCCCCACCCCCCACTCCAGTGATGGATGCTAATGCATATGTGGAATTTCTATTGTATATTTGAAACGTCAACATGCAAAATAAAAAGCTGGAAGGTGTCTATACTGGAGGTGACCATACATAAATAGCCAGCTTCTAGTCCTGTGAAAAGCCTGACTTGAAATGGGAATTTAATTTTAAAATGCTTTTTCAGTGGAGCTGTGAACTTCATTTCCCTAAGTGCCAAAATCAGCAGTATTTTTCCTGGCCAGAGGGGTATTTAAGCACAAACCACACTTAAAGTATTTGAAAAACAAAAATTATATTCGTTTCAATGCCAAACGATTTTTACTTTCTTTTTCCTTAAGGTTTGTTTGCTTCAGGCAGGCTGGTGTACCACTTCCCTTTCCATGGTTCTGGGAAACAGTGGGGATGTAAAAGAAATGCAGTATCCTAATATAACAAAGGCTCCTTTAGAAATTAAATTGCAATCTCTGCTCTAAGTTGTTGTACAGTGACTTTATCTTGCACTTTGTACAGAATCATGCTGTCTGTCATGAACCCACTAATTCTGTTCAGCGTGACACAGAATACTGATCTGAATGCAGATTTAGGAAAGGATGATCCAGTGAAAGGACCCGTGGCTTTTAAAGACAGGAAAAATCTAATCTGTTTGCTGTTAGTTAAAACCTGCCAGGTGAAAATGATTTTTGATGGTAAAATAATGAAATTTTAGGTAATCTATTTTAATAATGACCTAAATGAACAAGTGGGACATTAACATCTGATTCTAATTTAACCATTTAAAAGATTACTTGTTAGTTGAAATTGTTTCCCTATGTGAAAAATGATGAAGAGTGTATGAAAATGGCTTTTTGTATCATCTGTAGAATTCAGTGATACTTGAGGGAAGGTTTATGTGGAGAAAGAAGCTGATGGAAACAAGCTATCAAAAACATATCTAACAGCTTCTTGTTCCAAATACTTTAAGTTGGGGAATCTTTTCCTATGAGTTTATCATGCTAATTATCTCAATAAAGGCATGCTTTATGACAAGAGTGACTTTTTAGTGGATTTTTGTAACATCTTGATGCTACTAGATGAATTTTTTTATGGTATGGCAGTATGCCCAAAAGCTCTTTGGTAAAAGGTGGCATAAAACTTGAGTTTCTGCTCAATATAGATGGTCCTGTATATTAAAATGTAAAGTATGCACATGTGTTCTTAGCAGAACGTAGCAGTTTAATATCTTCTTGTAACTCTTCTGTGTTGCCCTGGGAGGAATGTTGGCTGCCAGGCTCATCCTACCTTGGGGCTTTGCTGTGATTGCTGGACTGCAAGTGCCAGACCGTTTGCCCATCTTCTAGTCCCCCACTTCAGTGGCATTTAAAAGGCACAAATATTAATACTTTCAGTAAGTGTTACTTAGAAGATACATCTAATCATCTTATACACTCAAATTTCTGCTCTTGTGAAGACAGAATTATTTGGAGTGATGTTAGTTGAAAACCTATTCAGGTATTCAGTTTCCCAATAATCTTTATATTTTTTAATACAGCAGTAGTACTAGATGTGACCAAATAGCAGAGTCTTAAGTCATGAAGCCAAACAAGCTGCATTTACTTACAGCAGTGCTGCAGAAGGCTCTGGGCTGCTGGCTGGCACTGCTACTTTATGGACTTTCATGGGACCTGGACTTGGGAGCTCCTACAGTGCCTGTGGTAGCCTGTAATTCACCTTTTGAGGAGCCTAATGGAACTGTCTCTAGAAAGCTGCAAAGAAATCAATGGCAAAGTATTCTTGCATACAGTAATTTTAAATTTGCTTCGTTTTCTGTCTGCTTCATTCATGGCAAACAACTGTTTTTTCCAGAAATGGTCATGCTTTAACTGCCACTTGGTTGTGGTACTCTGCTGGAGCTAGATCGTCAAACAAATGCAATAGACATCCGAAGGTGCATCATTTGCCAATGACCATCGTAGAAAAATAACATGCCCTTTACCCTAGTATATATTTTTCTTGGAGACTTGTAAAAAGTTCCACTTCCATCCAGCCTGTGCTTTCTGCAGCTTCTCAGCAGCTCCAAGAACAGCTTTATGTGCTGAGCTTTGCTATATATAGACTTCAGCCTAGAGACTTTTAATGCATGTATGCCCTTAGAAGCATTTCTTCCTTTCTCCAAAAGCCTGGCAGACAGTGCTGCACTACTTTGTTAATGCTTGTAGTCTCAATGAGAATGTTCTCCAAAGACTGGTGGCTCCAGCTGATCCGCCGGCTGCTGAGCACAGGGTTGGAATTGAGCAGCCTGGGGGCCGCAGCTGGGCACCGCTTACTGCCTGTTGCTTCATCAGCACAAAACTATTAGCAAGTTCTTGCCACCTCAGCTATAATGTACTGCTATAGTTTTGCTTTATTGCATAGGGTAGTAAAAAAAACAAACTGGAATGCTTTAGTAATTTTAAGGAGCATAACATTCCCCTTAATGAAGTTTGACAGCATTTTCTAAACTCCCTCACACTGTATAACAAGAACACCATACATGCATTCCTGTGTGCTACGTGCTGGTAACTTGTGTCCTTTCTGAATGAAAGTTTTCTTACATGAAGGTTTTTTGACATAATTCTAGTGTATTCTATCAAATAGATTCCTGGCAACAAAAGCATCTGTATAATTAGTCCATCTTAAGGTGCTCTCTTAATTTTGTCAAAGTTTTGTGTTTGTCAGAAGACCTTGTAAAACATACTTTAGTCAAAAATCCACCGAAGTTTTGTGTTTCTATTTTTAAATTAACCTTCCAGTATTTGAGGTCCCACTTTGTAAGTGAGGGTATGCAGAGCACAGGGGCTTAGTGTGGCCTCTTTCACTCCAGCCATCAGCAGTACATTGCAGAGAGGGCTAATGCCAGATACTTGAATCTGACATTTTCTCTCTGCCTTTTGCTTTAGAGGCATTTTTATTTTTACTTTTTTTTAGGGCAGTTTAAGAACTTCCTCATTTTACTGATTATTTGGAATGGATCTCTGATATCTAGGGATTGGGAAAATTTTAATTTTTAGCTGTCAGCTGTTAAAAATGGTGTTTCATGGCAGAAAGCCAGTATAATTATGTCAGTTAATTTTACTACTTCCAATAATTTGTGAAACTGTTCACAGTCTTATAATCATGGGAGAAGCAGGAAGGGTCCCTGTGTTTCCCCGTTTCCTACCTTGGTACCAGGCAGACTGCTGGGGCGGTGGGTGGGGATGTGATGAAGAACACGGCTTCCTATTCTTATTGCAGGGTCTGCTTCATTTACAGCTGCGTTCACTCATTCCTCTTAGATCTGAGGGTCTTATCTCGCTCCTGGAGCCAGACTTTGGGAGAGGTTTTTACTGTCTGAATCCAGCAGTGCTGCTTATAGTTGGGATGGCTCTAGTTTGAATGCAGTTCTGTATGTGGGAAGAGCAGATGCCATCGTTATGATGAGTGCATGTTTAGCAGACCCTGTCTGGGTTAATCTAACTGTGACAGCAGGCCTTTGGAGATGGCACCTTTACTTGAAATATCCCAATATTTGATTCTTCCTGCCCCCCCTCCTTATTTCAGGCAGGCTGTACTTCTTTGTTTCAGCAAAAAAGACCTCATAAGAGGTCTTTCATCTTATGAAAATTTTGAGAAGGACCTGCAAACAAGCAGGGGGATTTCTGTGAAACCATTAATTATCATTAGTTGTTGATACTTGTCTGAAGGAATTAAATCAGTACAGAAGGCTGGAATAAGTGNTTCTGCAGCAAACACAGCATTTTCTCTGGAACAGATAGTACCAAGCCTTTAAGTGAGAAATTTTGACTTAGTATGCCCCATGTTAGGTAGCAGACAAATATTTTTTTCCTTCTGTTTTTGAGTTATCCAAGAACTCAAAGTTAGAATGGTCAGGCACAATTGTGACTAACTTCATAGTCTGATTTATGCTGCAAATTGTAGGAAAAAGTTACAGGGGAACAGAGGAAATACTTCTGTTGACCATGTTAATGGTCAGTCCCAGTTGTGGGACACATGGGGCCCTTAGAACTTATTCTGACATCTCTTCTGTAACACATACCAGTGACCATCATACGCTAATTTTTTATGTGAAACCTGTAACTGTTATGTTGAAGGAAGATCGTTGGAGGAAGGGAGATACTCGGATTTAGTTTTGGCTTTTGAGATAGGCTTAATCTTTTGAGGACCCCATTTGTTATTATTCAAAGAATATTAAAATAAAAAACTATGTCTGTAGACAATGTGACACTGCCTTAGTCCCTTCATCAATTCTTTTATTTAAGATAAGAGAGACATACTACAGGCTATATGCACTGGTGCTATTTTGTGGCTCTTTCTCAATTACTATAGCATGCAATCCACAGAATTTTGGTCTTTTATCCTAATGGCCACATTGAAATTATGTTTGAACTGCAAAGATGAAAACTAGCTGCTTCTGAAGAGATAAATATTGAAGTTTAGATTGCGCTATAGTTACCCAGAAGGTTAAAAGGCCCTAAAGCTGAGTTTGCTTACTTTGCAAGACCTCTGTTTTGTATTACAAAATGAAACTTGTTTCATCATTTGCTTATTTGCAACTTCTTAGGGAAGAGAAGTGACTTTAAGTTTCCTGTCAGTGCTGCAGCTGTGAAAGTGAGCCAAGGGGACATGGCCACAGATCTCAGCGAAACTGCTCTGTTAAATGTGGGGTTTGCCATCCAGAGCTTAACATTTGGGGGATTTTTCTTGCAAATTGTACCTGGAAATCAATTTACCAGCTCTATTTCTGAGGGCTTTGAAATGATGATGCATAGTCAAGGAAGAATAACTGAAGCACAAGCATTTCCAGTTGTCTGGCACATTTTAGGATATTGATTCGGGTGACTTAAATTCTATGCTGGAAAGCTTTTTAGCACAGAGGTGATTTCACTGTCTCTGTGGTCATCTCTGAACGCAGAAGTGGGTTTGTCTGTCGTCTACTTTACCTGCTCTGAAAAATCTAGATATTAATCTCAGAAAACATAGTGTGGTGTATGTTTTCCAGTCTGGTTTGGTTTGCATCTTAGTAGTGTTTCAGGTTAACCACTTCAGTGAGCAGGACAGGAGCCACTATGGTGTTGACGTGACTGAGTGAATGGTGGCACATCCTTACTTTTCTTGAAATCTGACTAACTTGATTCTCCAAAACTTATCTCTTGGATCTGAGGGGGTGTCTGAAATTGAAAGCGTGATTAGATCCAGTGGAAACTCCTTGCTTTATCTAATGTCAGTTTTGCTACAGGTTGAAGAAAAATGTCCGCAGCTGTTATACTGGGGTGGGGAGGGGGAATCTCCCCTTTTCTTACTGGTGTGTTTATGAATGTTTAATAATTCTTCTGGATTGTAAATTATTTTAAGTATTGGTACACCCTGGAGGTTTGCAGAGGACAGGAAAATATAACATCTTTTCTTGATTAAGATATTCCTACCATATCTGACCCATGTTTTTCTACTAAAAATTAATAGTAGTATGGTGTTTTTCTTGAATTTTGGAAGAGTGACTATAAGCACTTTGAACAATGTACTGTTTCTGTTTTTCTTGAAGAAAAATAAAATTAAAATTGACAGATGTAGTGATCCAACATAGCTAGGACTTCAAAAAAAGGTCCTTTGCCTCACTACACTTTCCATTCCATGTCATTTGACGACAACTGGGGCAAAAGTATCCCTTTTCTTTCAAATTCTGTGAGGCAATATATTAGATGCAGAGTGATAGGCATTTTTTGGTGCTTCTTCACGCAGACTGGTAGAAGGCCTTTAGCTTTGCTGGAATAGGTGAATGTCTTATCGGTAAGTCTGTGCAGCAGCTGAGTTCCCCAGATGTGCTTTTTTACGCAGGCACCTTGGTTTGCCTGTTGCCTGAGATAATCATTAGGAGCAAGTTGTCATCAAGTTTTATCTTGTAGGCGCATAAGCCATTGAGTAAGTTGTTATCAAGTTTTATCTTGTAGGTGCATCAGCCATCGGTATGATACTCTTTTTCCTGTGATTGGAAGGGATTGGGTGGCTCTAAGGAAAATATTTTCTTCTATATTGCCTCTAAAAAATACTGCATTTATTAAATTTCATATTAAATTTATATAAATTTCATTATTAATTTTCATATTTTTTTCTCAAAATACTAAAAAAATACTTTCTTCAGAGATCAGTTTTTTCATTCCAAGTGCAGGACTTAATCTAGTGAGCAAAACTGTATTTGTCTCTTCACCCACTCATACTGCTAGTGTGTTCTGTACTCTGACATGATGGCCTTATTCAGCTTAAAAATCTTTGTTACTCTCTGAGATACTTGGAGTACTTCTTTCCTCCTTTGGCATGAGGCTTCTGCTACTTCAGGCATGTTCTTTAATCCTCTGATCCCTGTGGTACTATGCTTGATTCTTATAGATTGTTGACTTTTCTGATGAAAAAGCAAGGGCTTAAGACCAACATGTAAGCTGTGTATACTCGCACAATAAAATGGTTTCTTACTGTACACTTTTAATACCTTGCTTCGTTCGTTTCTAACCTCAGATGTGAATGTGCTGCCTTTCAGGATGAGGCACGAGAGTGTGTGTAGCTTTACAAAACCTTCTGAGAGTAATGAAAATAGAGAAGAACCCCACTGTGGTTCTTTCTCACTGCGCAGGGGCAGAAGCAGGAATACCAAAAGCGCTATTGAAAGTTGTTGACTAACCTGCCCCTATACCTTCAAGGAAAGTTCCCTGTTTTCCTGATAAGGTTTGTTGCAAGGTTTCATTCCTTCTCTCTGTAAGTAACACTTTTTTTTTTTTTTTTAGTTACTTTTATGTAAGAAACACTTTTTTTAATTTAGCCAGGTTTTTTTTCCTGTTCCTGGAAGAAATAGACAAGTTTTTACTTATTGTCTCTGTGATCCGATTTTTAGATGTTTGAAGATAATTCCTTCTTCCAGCTGCCCTTGTGCTTTAATGATACAACTAAACCTCCCTCAGATGTAACAGGTTCTGAAAGAGAAGGTCCTGCTCTCCTGTCTCCTCAGTCAGACACTTCAAAGGCATCTCTGAGCTACCTTGCAATGACTTGAAGGGTATAAATATGGGGTGCTTTTTTTTAATTTGTTTTTAAAGTTTTGGTGAGGTTAATTTACTGCCATTCTAGTTTCTTCCATCAGTTTGCTGCAGGGTCACATCAGTGTGAGGAGGGGAGTGGAAGGGAGGTGGGGTTGCTCCTATTGGTAGTGGGTGGCCAATAAACTGGCTTAGCAGCTATTTCTTAAAACTATCAGCAGTCTTTTGCTTTTTGAAATAAAAAAATGTATGCTTTTTCTTGTTTCTGAACAAATTGTTTGCTGAATCCTTTGAACTGTGTGCTTTATTAGTTCGCTGACTTGAACTGGATTAGTAAAAGCATTCACTGAACTTCTGGTAGAAGCAGAAGTGTCAATGTGGCTTCTGCCTTCTGCGTGAAGGAAGTTCTTTGCTTGTTTGCATGGGGAGTAAGGGTAACTACCTCATTTAAAATGGCAAATTACTCTTATCTTGGCTTCCCTTCTCTCATCTGAGAACCAATTTTTCCAAAAGGAAAAAAAGCAAATTTTTTTTTTTTTTAAAGGAGATATTCTGATATGCTAAAAAGGGTAGCTGCTGGAAAAAAAAGTCTATGGAAATAGTCAGGACTTTGCCTGTACAGACTTATGAATCTCAGGGCACAATTGTTCTTATTTCCCTGTGGTAGGCTGACCTGGGCTGGACACCAGGTGCCCACCAAAGCTGCTCTGTCCCTCTTCTCAGCTGGACAGGGGAGAGGAATTAGAATGAAAGGCTTGTAAGTTGAGATAAGGACATGGAGACATCGTTCATCTATTACTGTCACAGGCAAAACAGACCTTAGTCAGGGAAATTAATTTATTAAGAATCAAATCAGAGTAGGAAAATGAGAAATAGAAATCAAATCTTAAAAACGCGTTCCTCCCCACCCTTCCCTTCTCCCTGAGCTCAACTTCACTCCAAATTTTCTACCTCCCCCCTCACACCATCCCCATGTGGCACGTGGGAATGGGGGTTGTGGTCAGTTAATCACAGACTGTCTCTACCACTCCTTCCCCCTCAAGGGGAGGACTCTCATATTCTTTCCCTGGTCCAGCACGTGGTCCCTCACATGGGAGACAGTTGCTGTGAACTTCTCCAGTGAGAGTCCTTCCCAACTGGGTTACAGATCTGTATGATCTGCTCCAGCATGGGTCCCTTCCACGGGGTGCAGTCTTTCAGGAATAGACTCCTCCAGCATGGGATCCTCTCTAGAGGTCTGCAGGTCCTGCCGGGAGCCTGCTCAAGCTGGGCTTCCCAGAGGGTTGCAGCCTCCTTCAGGCACATTCATCTGTTCCAGCATAGGGCCCTCCATGGGTTGCAGGTGGATATCTGCTGCACAATTAACCTCCATGGGCTGCAGGTGTGCAGCCTGCCTCACTAGGCAGGCTTCACCACAGGCTGCATGGGAATATCTGCTCTGGGCCACCTTACTCCTCTGCCTTACTGACCTTGATGTCTGCAGGGTGGTTGTTCTCATATATGGTCACTCTTCTCTCTTGCTGCATTTGTGCAGGTTTGGTGTTGTCCATGTTGTTGTATCTTCCCAACCCACCTTTCTTAAAAATGTTATGCCAAAGATGCTACCACCACTGCTGACAGGCTCAGCCTTGGCTGGTTGTGGATCTGTCCTGGAGCTGGCTGGCATTGGCTCTATCAGATGTAGGGGAAGCTTCTAGCAGCTTTTCACAGAAGCCACCTCTGTAGTCCCCCTGCTGCCAAAACCTTGCCATGCAAACCCCATACATTCCCTAACCTAGGTCTGTTTTATGTTGGAATATGAATAAAATACTTGATGGACTGTTTTTTCCATAATTTTTCTAGACTTTGGGAGTATAATTTGATTTTTGGTTTCTAGAGGTATAGAGTGAGCGTGACACTATGTAAAAAGTAGTTCTTCAAATCGTCTATTTCAGAATTGTGAGCCAAGTGAGGATCCCTAGAACACACTTTACAGATGTTACTCTCATTTTATAAGTTAGTACTGAAACTTGTTTCTCAGGCTTTTAATATAATGGAAGTCAATGTAAATAGCTACACTGGCTGTTTTCTGAAGGGATTGTTCTGTCCCAAGTGGGAGATCCTAATCGAGGAAACTACCCTCTGGAGATTTGGGACACTCGAGTAGTGCTGGACCTTGTGAAGAGTACTTGCAAATAGTCAGCTGAGGGAAAGCTCCGAGACGTGGATGAAGAGGGTGGCAGCTGCCCATTAAACTGTGAAGTGCAGCTGCTTGGCTGCTCAGGGAAGGATAGAGCCTACCGGTTGCACAACAGAATGTATTCTTCTTAATAGATTAGTAAGGCAAATCAACAGAAATCATTCTAGTATCTGATTTCATACTGTACCAGGGTTGTTTCCTAGGCTGGCTAGCTGTGTTATTTACCGGGGTTTGTCATCTTCATTTATTCCCGTAATGTGTTTCCAGTATACCAGTAAACGTACTGATACATGGCCATTACTCACACTGTGAATACTGGTGATGTTCTGCAGCTGCATATGTTATTAAAAACTTGTAAACGTTGCAGTTCATAAGCTCAAGAAGATACTTTGAAGTTATTCTAACACTAAACAAAGAAATACTGGCATGACAAACGCTTACAGAATTTGCTGCCCCAAGCAACATTAAGTGAAGCAGAGTTTCACACAAGTGAAATCTGCTTTTACAGCAGAGTAAAAGGACAACAGCTGTAAACTGTGTGGGAGTTCTGTGTTCTCTTGTCAAGTGTTTGGGATTAAATACCCTTTCTGATAGAACGTGGATTTGATGACTGCTGTGTAACAGAACTGTCTCTCGCAAATTATTCTCTTGTCATTTTTAAAGTAAATATTAATACTTGGAAAGAGCTCTGCACATTCGCAGTTTTAAAATTTTTAATGGTTCCGGCTTTTTCCTTTTCTTTCAAATACTAGGATAAGTTTTGTTCTGAGTCATGGGTTTTCGGTAACTTGCATGGTAACAGTTATTTGTTCTGTTTGATCAAATGGTACTCTTAGGCTTTAGGTCTTTAGGTTCTTCAGTACTCCTGGAACTCAAAAGAACCTGAGTAACTTTTGAGTATCTCAGGAATCTTATCAGAGGTGATGTTTACTTTCCTATCTTTACTTTCCATGGGGTCCCAGCTTTACACAATTTTATGTAAGCGCTGAACACTCAAAAGTACTCTTAAATGCTATGGGATCTGTATTTTTGAAAATGTAAAGTGTACAAACTATTGCTATTTGAAGTTACTTTAATGGAAACGTTTTCTTGGCCTTTAAGGTGTTATGAGTTCAGATCACACCATTCCAATCCCACAATTGTGTATCATAGGAGCGAACATTTTAGATGTCCTAGAGTACTGTAATTGTGATGACACAGAAGTATTCCATGAGTATGTTAATAATCTGTCTTAAAAATTACCTTAACCTCTGTGAGGCAAATCAGATGTACAGCTATAGATTAAATAAGAATGCTATGTAAATGGCTTGGTGAGCCATTTCTTCAGGTTCTTCAGTACTCCTGAATTATTCTGCTGTACCTCTTCTAAAACAGTGGAAGAACTTCTGCTCTTGGCGATACTGCCCTTCCGAGAAGCAGTAGCTGTTGGTGTGCTACAGGACAGTTCTCCACTGGAGAGAGGAAGTTGGATTTTTCTGGTGTTAGTGTACTTAATTTTTATAAAAAAACATCTTGAGAGACATCACAAGTGTTTCCCAACAGCTTATTCTTCAAAATTGTGCATTCACACATGTATGGCAGGTTCCCCAGAGAACTGACAGCAGTTAAACTAACACACTGAATAAACTGAGTGTTTCTACTATTACTGTTGAAAAATCCTGACTACAAAACCATCTTGATACCACTTTCGTGAAGGTGGGAGAGGAAAATAAAAAGTGTAAATTTACTGCTGCATGGCATGTCCAGGTTGTTCATGATGATGGTTAAGCTTCTGAAATAGGTTACAGATACCACAGTGTGTCTGTTGGAAATACCAGTCCTTTGTACGGTGAAATGGACAGAGTAAAAAAGGAGTGAAGAAAACTTACTGACTGGCTTTCCAATGTGATAAATTTGGCCAGTCTTTCCTAATTGGGGTAAGCTTTCTGTGTAAGCACATATAAAGCAAAGTGTTTCATATGGTGTTTAAATTTCCTACTATAGGAAAACCAGCTTTGTCTATATCCTTGGACAAAAGCTTTCTTATGGAAGGGAGAAGCTAGATTGTGCAAGTGGCAAAGTACAAGTAGGGTAAACACTGTCATCTTTGTGTGTGTTTTACAAAGGACCCCATTGTAAGATCTTACTTCAATTTTTTAAAATATTTGACATCACTGTTGCAATCAGTTATGTAATTACTTTATTGTGGTAAACTTCCTAAGTTCGTATATAATAGTTTTGCTCGCTGAGGTGGTCATAAGCACTTACAGAAATGTGAATGGGAAATCTGTAGAGTGTACAGGAAAAATAGATTTTCCAACAGTTTTCATTGACAGGTCCCTTATGATAGATGATCTGGAAGGGTTGTCTCTGGAACTCGGAGCCAGAGCCAACTGCTCCCCTCCACCACAGCCCAGGGTGTACCAGAGGGCCCTCCTGCTGCAGCCGATCCCTGGTCCTCTTTGGAACTCCTTGTGCATGTGACAGAAGTCACCTCTTGGCTTTCCATCTTGAAGGATTTTTTCAGTACAACTTAAGGAGTAATTGTCTTGATGACTATGAAAATAATTTAAGCCACTTCTTTTGGGTTGCCAAGAAAATTGAATGTATTTAGGTTCAGACTTTTTGCTACACATCTAGATTTATTTATTTATTTAGGTTTAATTGATAAGGCATTACAATATCACCAGAAAGATTTGTTTTTGTCAGCTTCGGGATTTTTTTCCTGGTGTTTATGGAAAAACTAGAGGAGGAGGGAACTTAAATGGCTCAAATAACACAAGCACTTTCTGGCAGAACATGATGTGCTGTGTACTAAGACTCTTTGTTTCATAATCTAGCTTCATAAAGCAAAATATTACTAGATGTATTTATATTTCAATGAACTGTATGTAAATATCTTCAGAAATAACAAAGTAATAGCTCAGCCTGTAATTCACTGTAGGTAAAATGCAAAATTGACCAAAAGATAGAATTGGTGAAAGTAAATCGGATGCTGAATTTTACTCTTTTCAATCTGATGGAAAGCTATTGGTTAGTTATTAAAAAAAAATGCTTTGAGTGTATCTGCTTAATTTTTAGATGGGATATTTTAAACATTTAACTGTTGATTACCTTTACTCGACAAATATATTTGAGTGATTTATATGGGATTATTTTAGTTCTGCATCGCTTTTAAATGAGATTTATGTTTATCTTACCACTTTATAATGGCAGATCAGCTGAACGGGAGAGCTTCAATGCAGTTAAATAATACTTAGACTGCTGTAGCTTGTCCAAAATTCATAGTCAACTGTTAACAGGCTTATAATCACAGAATCACACAGAATCATCATGGTTGGAAAGGACCTCTGTGATCGAGTCCAACCAGATGTATTTCCAGTTTTCTTTTTATGTGTTCCTTAGGTTTACAAAGTGAATTATGTAGTTAAGTGTTAGCTTGGAGAAGGTTTGTGCATAACAAAATGTTTGGGTTCCCGTTTCAACTTGGCTTGTTAAACTGGTTTCTGTCTTCACCTCTGAGGTAGTAGAGGACGTGGTGAAAAATATCCTTCGTGGATTTGGGGGTATTACAGTAAGTTTTAAATGTGTAAAAGTACAATCCAGAACATGTTTGTAAAAATAGAAGCCAAGAACAGAAAGAGGAAGGAGGAGATGAGCTAATTATTCCAGTTCAAGCTGTCACTTCATGAAAATGAAACTGCAGCGGTTTTGAGATTTCTTTTATATAATTCTTGTTGAATAAAGCTGGTATTGAAGTCCCAGGCCTTCCTAAAAGGACAGTGGTAATTCCTTGGCAAGAAGCTTGGTTGTTGAGGGAACTGGGATGCTTCGTTCCTTGTCTCGGGCTGCTGTGGGATGTGCCTGTTCTCCTTTCTTCAGCTTGCTTCTGCAAGGAGCTGATATTCCCTCGTTTTCCTTCATTGTAGCGCTGTTCTTTCGCATAAGTATGGACAGTCTGTTGCTTGTAATTTCATAAAGAGTTTTAGGTGCTTTTTTTGTTTTCTCTTCCCCCCCCAGTTTTATAAGCTAGTGACAGAATGCTGCTGAGAGGGAAGCTCTTAATTTCAGGTGCCTAACACTAAGAAAAGCTGCTAACAGAGGCATGACAACTAAAGTAATGTATTTATAAAGGAGGACAAATTGTGTGGTGGGTCCTGGTTGGCAGGCCAGCACTGAAGTTGTTCTTTAAGCAGTTATGTTCTAGAATTTTGTCTTGGATTTAAGTGCTGTAAAAGGAAAAAGGTAATTGCCAGTTTACTTGAAACTTTGTTTTCTTGTCTTTTTATTGCTGGCATCCTCAATGCAATATGTTCTCATTGCATGAAATAGACCAAAAGCATTTTTAGGTGGTGGGTAGGGAAGAGATCTGTAGTCCTTTTTTTTTCTCCCATTACTGCGATATTACCCTGTTGGAGTGCACTGAATTTTTTTTTTTTTTAAGTTTGCTTTAATTTTGAACACTTGAACAAATACTGCCATCTGAAAAAAGCCATTTGTACAAGCTAACATTAAAATTTAAGGTATCCTCTGAGAAGCTGATATGCATTTTGGTAACGAACAGCACCTTGTGAAGTATAGTAAGTTTGCTTTTCGTTCCACTGAGTTCAAGTGTTCAGAAGCCTGATAGTGTATCTGTGGCCTTTGTTGAAAATGTTGACTGTTCATTCATGAATGATTAACCGGTTGTTTTATTTAAAGGCACGTATCTGCTTCCTACGGTGTCTGCATAAAAACTATGTCCTGGAAAAGCTGTGTGTACAGTCCCTATTTGAAGAATGTTGTGTGTTGGTTCTGGATACTTTGTCCTGCCTGTGTGAAACGCTCTTCCTTATCAGTTTGCAAGGATTTAGTCTGTTAGCAGACTTCTCTGTGAGAAAGAACTTAAATACAGCAGGCTTCTGAAGTATTAACATACAGGGCATTGCTGAGCTGAGGGAGAACTCAGTAATATTCATGAAGTTGCCATAGTACTTAATGGGCTGTACAATTTTAGTTCAAATTGTAGTATCATAGAAGTATTTCTGCTTTCTATTTTTTCTTTATCGCTTTCCTAGCAAGAGTCCTTCACTGTTCTTAGCAGGAGAAAGCAGAGTGAGTAAGCCTGAAAGGCATATCAAATAGCAAATGAATGTTGAAATGTTTGGAGTAGCGCTGTTTTTTGTCTGCGTGCATGGGCATGTTGAAGGACATGTTCGTGTGATTCTGATAGTGAGAAGACAAGGAGTCTCTTTGAGTAGATTCAATTCCATGTTCATGAACATTCAGAGCTTGTTAGTGTAAAAATGAAGCTCAGGGAGTGAAGTTCTGGCTGGAAGTCCTCAGGTACATACAGAGCTGTTCAGTGTATATTTAAGTTTCCCTTAGCTGTGCATGGCTGGTTTATATGAGAACAGTCATGGAAGTCATCAGAAACGAATTTGGTCTCGGTAATGCTTTATCTATTCTGATTAGTAATCATTAGTAATGAGTAATGGGTTTAGTAATTGAAAGGAATACAGTAAAACTAATATGCTTTTTGACTCAAAACCATTAAAGGTTTTTGCAGAATGCAGTCTTGAACTTAGAACAGTCACCTCAAAAGAAGTGGGGAGGTCTGTGGTGGAGGGCCGGGAGCTCTCCTGGGACACGTAGTGAGCCCTGTTACTCTGCAGGACACTCCTTTCCCAAGGGCTGGGGGCCGTTGACCCTCTGCCAGCACTGAGTAGAAAGTCAATTTTGGGAAACTTTGAGCTTTCTAAAAGCTGGGGTTTTTTTCCTCCTCAATAAGTGAGAAGTGCTTCACAAAATTAGCAGTGATATGGTTGGGTGCTGTTGAACTCAGCATTATTGTACAGGCAACAGCATACCTCATTGTGTGGCTCGAGGTATGAGGAAGTATTATTGTATACTCCGTGGTTATTTTAAAAACTTCCTGATAAAGTTGTATCCTTCAAAGACGTACTTAGGAGCTAAGCTGTGTGTTGTAGTTAATTTGATGGCTTTGCATTTTTTTATATGCTTCACTGAAAGCAGTAACTTACAGGTGTTTTTCAAAAATGCTGCATTTCTCCCTGAAAAAAATCTGTCCCAAGAGAGAGCAGCAAGGAATGAAAGTAGCTGGAGGCTTGGTTGGCTGGACTTGTGGTGTTGTTCAGGGCAACAGTTCTGGCTTTCTCTTGAAAACCAGAGATTGGTATATTGAATTTGGAAGTGCTAAACACTCAGAAAAAACCTCCTCATTGCACTTTCCTGTCATGTTACTGTTTTAAACTTTAGTAGTACATTGCCTGAGTTAAGTGGCAGCGCCTTGGCTGCGAGCTTCCAGTATTGGCTTAGCACTCCTGCAGTTTCGTCTGGAGTGGTTCTGGTTGTAATCCTGAAACCCTTGAAGACCTCAGTGTGAAACCTCTGAGCCATATTCCTATTTGGTGCTTGAGAAAAAGTTTTGCAAACGGAATCAAGTGTTCTGTGTTGTAGGTTTCTGTCTGGGAAAAGCTTTTATTGATACACAGAGCTGTTCTTTAGTAATGGCACTTCATTGTCTCAATTAAAACAAAAAAGCAACTGGCAAAGGCAGGCCAGACAGGAAAGGCTCCGCGTTGGCTTGTGTGGAGGAGCCATTCTGGGAGGAGGGGAGTGTTGTGCAAGCCCCCCGCCTCCGGCCGCAGCAGCAGGGGTGCGCCATGGGGCTGCCTTTGCCACTTCCTTGAAATAGAGGAAGAACCTGAAGTTTTGTGCATTCCCCAGTGCAGGTGTGTGTTGTTGCTTCAAATGACAAGCTACTAAAAAAACCAAACCAAACAACAAAATGCCTCTGCGTTCTTGAATGAGGAGACCCTGAAGAGGCTTTGAGCAACCCCTGGAAGTTGATCAAGGTTATTCCCCAGCATCCCGGGGAACTGAGGTTCATCCTTGAAGACGGAG
This sequence comes from Jacana jacana, assembly GCA_013400555.1. Taxonomy (NCBI): domain Eukaryota; kingdom Metazoa; phylum Chordata; class Aves; order Charadriiformes; family Jacanidae; genus Jacana; species Jacana jacana. The sequence goes on along the minus strand of VZTM01000854.1, from coordinate 166,120 downwards.
GGGTGATGCTTTGGTGACAGTAGCGTGCTTTATGCTGTTAAGGTTCTCAAAAGCAACTCTACCAAAGCCAGTCATTTGAACCCGCTCCCTCCTGCCCAAAAAACCAAACCAAACCCAAAACTAAACAACAAAAAGAAGCATGGGGGGAGACTTGGATAGTAGAAAAATAGTCTTTTACTGTTCATCAAGCTTTGTAACAGATTTTTTTGTTGTTTGAATTAGGTAGAGGAGGATATGAATTGGTTTTGGTGCTCTGATTGTGTCAGTGCTGCCATTTTACTTTTTTTTCCCCACCACTTGTGGTTTGCCTTAAACATCCTGTACTTGCCTATATCTAGTAATCTGTGTTTTCTCTTTTAAAGGCTCACAAAACAAGTCCATGCCTATTTTGATCTCATTAAGTTAATCTCTAGCTGTTTCCCCTTTTGGTTGTGGATATTGTCTGTATTTGGTTCTAACTATGGTGCAATCAGTTTATATCAGATAGTGTGGTACAATATGCTGTCTTGCCTGAGCAAACTCCCATAATTTATGATCAGATGTGGCTTAGATTAGCATCTTATGATTTTGCTGTTTGAAAGTACATTATAGAAGATATTTTTTGTAATGCAATGTGCTATTTTTTTTCCTGTGAAAGATGCAGCAAGAGGCAAAAGGCCTTGCCTGCAGCAAAGATTCTGAATTAAAATTGAAGGGGAATGGATGGTATATATAAATTATATAGTTCCTTTAATATGCCTAAATTATGTGCCCTAAAATACTGAGATGGCAGTGTGTTTCCAGGAAACTACTCAGTTTGGTTTAATAACAAGCTACTTTCACTATCTCATCATCACAGCTCTTGTAAAAACAGATGCTTTTACATTCTGTATGGTGTGTTTTGTATGCCTAGACTGTACTTGAAAAATTGAACACCTGAAAGTCTATTTCTCTCCTAAACCCATTAGCAGGCTATTTGAGAGTACTCATGGACTCAGTGAGTGCCATAGACTTTGAACCATGCTTTCTGCTGGCCCTCACGTTAGCAAGCTATTTGTAAATAAGGAATTGTCATTAGTGTAGTGTTTTCTTGCAGGTACTTTTTTTTTTACTCATGTTTGTGTATATGAATAAAATTAGGTGAATAAGAATATCCGTTTAGTTTCTATAAGAAGGGTGTGGTAATCGGAGCACTTAGTGATATTGTCTAAAATGTTTTTAAATAAGCATCTGTTTGGAAAGGCATACAAGTAAACCATCCAGGCGTTTTCCAGAGTTTCTTAGTCAGAATATTGTGCTTGTCTTTCCAACTGAAAGAGCTCCCTGAAAACATAAAAGCGCTGCTTTACATTTACCATCATCTGTATTAGCAAGGAAGGGGAAAGGTTGGAGAACCATCTTTGCCTAATAAGTGGCATCTCAGAAATGCTATGTTTTGTCTTGAACAAGATGGAGCTTCTTACAGTTCCTGAGCAACAAGTGTAAAACAAGGCAAGCGTATAATTTATGATGATGATTCCAGTGTATTTCAAATCCACTGTAAGACATAATTATCAGCTGTCACCTGGAAAAATGCTGAAAAATTGTTTTGGTGTTAAATAAATACACCTTCTGATATTTACCTTATAGTTTAAACAATCTAATGTTTTCATGCCCCAGCATCTTGTGGCTGTCCTTTGTGCTTTTGTACCTAACAACAAAAAAGGGAGTTTGTTGGTTTGTTTTACTATTGCAATGTATGCTGATTTGTAAGGGAGCATTCTAAAATTCAATTGCTCTTTAACAATATGTTTCTTCTCTCAATAGCCAACTACCCCGCCAAGCCAAGGGAGGCCTGATTCACCAGTTTATGCTAATTTACAAGAACTGAAAATATCTCAGTCTGCACTTCCACCACTACCCACAAGTGCTCCAGTCCAAATAAATGGGGAATGGGAAACCCATAAAGATACGACAGGACGCTGTTATTACTACAACAGAGGATCGCAGGAACGAACCTGGAAGCCTCCGCGGTGGGCCCGAGATGCAAGCATTAATAAAGGGGATACCCAGAGCCATGCAGATCATGAGGTAGTTCCTTCTCAGATCACAACCAATAAGACTGTAATGCATATGAATGCTGTTTTGCTATGGAATTTGGCATTGCTGAGTTTCAAGGTGTCAAGGAGTGTCTTCCTTTTCTCTCTTTGGTCATGTGTCTTGGTATGAAGCAGCAAGCAATTTAGCTTTTCAATTGCTTTTGTGTACAAGAATGCATATAGGAGCTGTGTATCAGAGTAGCCAGTTGTAAAATGCCTTGCTATCCCTCAGCAGGTATTGCAGCTTTTCTTTTAAAGGTAAATGAAGGTATTTTGAAACCAATAGGACTATAAATGACAGTAGAATAAGACAGGCATTGTAACTTCTCTGACGTGGATTGCGTTTTCTTGCTCAGTGTATTTGGCACATATTTAGGGGAGAGAGTGGGGGGCAGTGTGATGGTCCTTCTAGAAGCAGGATTTATGGGGATGTGTGGAAAAAAGCAATGGGATTTATTTTTTTAAAATATCACTGAAATACAGAGTAAAAGAAAGGCAGAAATTGTACAGGTGTTTGCTACTGCTCGGTTAATGCTGTGGCAATAAATTTAAATATGAGATGCTTTTTCTTAGAGGAAAATATTTTCATGGAGAGGAATTAAGATGGATTTAGAAGCTAAGATGGATGTAGACAACGCCAGAGTTCTGGAGTGAAAACCAGACTTAGTAGAGTTCCACAGCACCTTTCATGTGCATCAAGAATACTGACATAATTGAAGCTTCCATAGTTTTTTTTTATATATATATATACTCATATATTAATTTAAAGTACGTATAAATATGTTCTATGATGTTTTTAAAATGTATATTTTTTTAGAAAGGGGCATATGTTATTTCAGACTTGAATTTTATTTAATTAATGAATTCTTAAAGAGGTGTAATAATCGTGGTGAATATAAAAAGCAAGATTAGCTGGATAACTTGTTGCAGCATTTTATTTAACCATTTGCTTAGGAGATTTGAATCTACTTGTGAATCTGCTTGTGAATGATCTGTGTGGAGCCTTGCATAGTTGTAGAGCAAACTAGGAGAAAGGACGGTTAAAACCAGTATTTTATTACCAAATTGTGTTAATTCTGAGAAAATCCTGTTACTCATTCTGCGAACAGTATTCTAGAGAACAGGGGAGGAGAACATTAAAATTGCCATGCTAGAAACTCTGCCTAGCCAAGTGTGTAGGTCCATGGGTAGCCAATGTTGATGGGAGGAGGAAATCCACCCCAGTGTCTGACAATTGGCTGGGTGAGCTTTTGGATGTATTGCATATAGACCATAACATATTCTGTGGATACATCAATGGAACTTTTTCATTATGCAAACCTTTTGCTTTTGAAAAACCTTTTGGCAAAGTTTTGCTGCAGATCTTGCTTTAAGAGATTTAAATCTTACTGTGTAGTTCTTTATGTTAAAAGATGATTTGGGATAATATTTGAGGTGCAGATATATCCCAGCTGGTTGCTAGGGAGAGCCAGACAGTGGTGTGTGTTTATCTAAACTGCTGTGGGTTCAGATAAAGCAAAGGAATAGCTGGGAGATGGATATTACTGTTTAAATATTCTTAAAATTTGGCTCTTGTGTTCAAACAGTACTTAGGTTAATCAGTTTCTTGATTGAAAGAAAAAGCAAACATTGTCAAGAAATCTCCCATATATTTCACTTTTATATACCCTTTTTAACATTGTTTAGTTTTAATGGTGGACTGCCCAGAAATTTCAGATTGCTGGAAGCCCTGTCCTAGAAGTCTACCTCTGGGACGTTAGTAGCAGAAACAGGAGAGAAAGGAAAAAACTATCCTTGCATTGCCTTTTGGCAGTGGCCTTCGTACCAGCCATGAAGCCTGCAAGCATTTAAACAGCCAGATTTTCTTGTCACATGCTGGTGGCAGCAACAGGTAAACTGGTGAGATGCTTGTGGCTGTTGCTTTGGTTGCTCTGATGCTGGCCTATTAATTTCTTACTTGCTGTCCTTTTGCTGGACAGGGCTCTGGTTTTAGTCTGGATAAGGTGATAGCTTTTCTTGAGTAGTAACTCTTCTTATAGTAACTGGTGTTCTCTTTTCATCATTGTTCATTCTTTGGGAGAAAGTTCTTCCTTCTTATTGGAAGACCTTCCAATACTTGTTTCCCCCTCTCCACTTGCAAATGATCCCTCTGACTCTCACTCACACCTCCGTACCGTAACTTCAGGATATACGGTCGCGTGTTCAGAAAACTTGATTTTCTTACCTTTTTNAATATAGATTACATTTTTTTACATAGCAAGTAAACAGATGCATAAAGATGCATTATTTCATAAGCATAAAAAAACCTGCTGCAAGTATAGTGCTTTTAATTTGTTTTTATGATTACTTGTAATTAATTAGCATCAAAAGTAAATTATCAACATAGCTAAAAACTGAAATTGTACCAGCAAATGCAGGAATGATTTCGCTGGTTTATCTTTATACTAAGGTGGAAAAAAGAAATTTTCTTTTTTTTTTTTTTTTTTTTTTTTTTAACTGCCCGTACCTTTTCAGCTCAGCTCTTCCATTTATTCGTGATGCTTGAGGTATCACAGGTTGGCCTCCAGACAGTTACATCTATGAAGTCTTAGTCTGTGCAATTAACTAGATACAATTTTATACTTACTATAGCACAAGTTCTGTAAGTAATTTGTATCCTTTCTGACTGGGTTATCAAAATTTAAGTTTAGGGAAATATATGTTGCAAGGTCATGGAAATCCACTTCCCAGCAGTCACATGTTGATTTTGTTGGTTTTGAAGCTCCTCTTTCTTTTTCTGTCTCTCCTTCTCTCGCTCTGCATTTGGGAGTGTACTTCAGACTCCATGTTCACTTTTTTTTAATGACCTCTGAGTACTTAAAAATGCTTACAGTAAAGGTTGAAACTTGAGGCTAAGCTACAATAAAATATTACCTCAAATTTTAGAGCAAATATTTCTTATTAGTTAGTAAGAGCAGATTTAATTTATTGTAATGAAGTTAAGTTGGCTTTTACATGCTAGTCTGAGTTACACTGATTTCCTGCAGATTTAGTAATAGAAGAGCATACACAGGAAGGTTAAGTGCTAGTTGTTGCTCTACCTACAAACTCTAGGAGTTTGTATCATATTAGGTAGCAAAATGGCAAGGTGGCATAAAAATGACAACTGTGAATGATCGTATATCTTAATATATATGTAATACCCTAGAACATGAAATAGCTTATAGTTGGTCCCAGAACTTTGTGATTTGGGAATTTAATTTTATTGAACAGTAAAAAACCAGCCAAATTGTACTTAAATTGGTAAGGGATATGACACAAAGAAAGCAGTTGTAGGTCATAGCAGTTCTTTGGATTGGGTGGGGGGTAGCAGTGAAGTCTACTGACAGGGCCTCTAAGAAAGTGTACAAGATTCTGGAATTACAGATAAAATTTATTGGAGGTAGTGACTTGTTAACGTAATTAAGGAAGTGCTTAACAGTAACTGGGAGAAATTTGGTAGACAAGATTGTAAGAGGAACGAGATGTTACCATATCTGAGAGAGGCAAGCCGTATCTCTCTAGAAGACCATAATATGAAGGAGAAACCAACAAATTAACCAAGCTGTAGAAAAGCAACAGGATTTCATTTAAATTGAAATCTATGTTTAAAACGTGGCCAAGGTACAGTTTCATCAGTTTCATTCACTGGTTTTTGTTTCACAATAAACAAAGGGTTTTAAAAGGATGATAGCTTCTTTAATTACTCAGTATTCTTTCTTATTATTTTGATTTTTAAAAGTAGTAGTAGCTTTCAAAACAAGAGTGGTTAAGAGAAGAAAGACCATAACTGTTCCTTTTTTAAAATTTATTAAATGCCTGGTGATGAACTGGTCTCTGCCTTTAAGAATTTTCCATGTAAATGGAAAAAAGCCAAGACAGACAGTGATACAGGGACCTGCTTTTATGTCACAGCAAGTTCTTAGAAGGTATAAAGCTGCACAGCTGTCAACTTGATGTGGCTTTATTTAAATATAGCATAGTATAACTGTGGAAGGGACTATGAAGAAAAGCATGGATGACATGTAAAAAGCCTATAGGCAGTTAATACAGGAAAAAGTGTTGAAAGTTAAATTGAAACTTGTTGAATGTGGTTTGGCTGCTCTTTCTAACCCCTGATGATGCGGCTTTAGCAGTTGTTGATACTAGCTGAGGGTTAAGGAATGCCTTGCCTTGGTAAACTTTGTAATAACTCAGGAATTTAATTTAAGTTTAGGTCTGCAAAGGCTAAATTCCTACACTGTAGCATACCTGAGATTAGTTAAGTCTTAAAGCATCAAGACAGCCAGCTGACTAGGAGCCACCATGTACCCAGGTGACCAAAAAGGCCAACAACATCCTGGCCTGTATCAGAAACGGTGTGGCCAGCGGGACTAGGGAGGTGATGATCCCTGTGTACTTAGCACTGGTGAGGCCTCACCTCAAATACTGTGTTCAGTTTTGGGCCCCTCACTAAAAGAAAGACATTGAGGTGCTGGAATGTGTCCAGAGAAGGGCAATGAAGCTGGTGAATGGTCTGGAGAACAAGTCTTAGGAGGAGCAGCTGAGGGAGCTGGGGTTGTTCCACCTGGAGGAAAGGAGGCTGAGGGGAGACCTTACTGCTCTGTGCAACTAACTGAAAGGAGATTGTAGCGAGTGGGCATCAGTCTCTTCTCCCAAGTAACAGGTTATGGGATAAGAGGAAACAGCTTCAAGTTGTGCCAAAAAAGGTTTAGGTTGGATACTAGGAAAGATTTCTTCATCAAAAGGGTTGTCAAGCGTTGGAAGAGGCTGCCCAGGGAAGTGGTTGAGTCACCATCCCTGGAGGTGTGTAGATGTGGTGCTGAGGGACATGGTTTAATGGCTACTTGGCAGTGTTAGATTTGTGGTTGGACTCAAATACCCTTTCCAACCTGAATGATTGTGTGATTCTATGGCTATTATTATGTGTGCCTTACAGATAGACACATTAACAGTCATTCCTACTGAGCAACTGTGTTTTTTCCAGGAGTTATTCGGTCATAATTCCAGTTAATACTACTAATAACAATGTCCAAAGTCTGCTACTTTGAACACGTGTCAAGGCACTTAATGATTAACCATTAAAACATAATGAGAACTTAAATGTGTGTATATGGTTAGCTATCTTATAAAGCAGTAGTTGAAATGGGACTGATAGCGCTCTTATCAACTCCTCAGTCATAGCTCTTCAAATGTAAAACTGGGCCTGAGGATTCTGCCCCCTCTCCCCTGGTTAGAAACTGATACACACAACAGAATGTTGTGTTGCCTCATGTGCAAGAGAAGTGGCATTGTTTATTCCATAGTTTAGAATGTGGGCATCTAAATTTTTCTAGATCTAAATAACCTGCATCCTTTAGGGTGTAGAAGATGATTATATTTTTCATGTTATTTTATTAATGACCTGCAAATTTCCCATGCGTGTTTCTGCCTCGTGTCAGTGTAAGGAGTTTCTGTTGCACAAGTGGTAAGGTGCTCAGGAAGGTAACACCAAAACCTGATGCACTTAGTAATTTGGAAATGTCACTAAACAGTCTCTAAAAACACTGAATTTTTAAAACTTCTGATACATAGATTTATTTTTTTTTTGTAATATTTAAGCTTTTCAGGAGAGGTTTTTTCATAGTTTAGAATTGAAATTCTGCCTTTCTCCTGCTTTATGGATTTCTTCAAAACTGTTTTACTTGTGTTATTGAACCTTAGCCGATATTTAATTGTCATCATTTCTGAATAGCAGGATGTGTTCCCTGGTAAGTGTTGTGTGTCCTACTAGCCAAGGATCCAAGATACTGTGAAAGGATATCTGCACTGAATTCCTTGGGAGACTGTGGGGTAGAGATACTGTTTTGAGAGATGAATGTGGGATTTGTTTGTTTCATTTTTTTGACCAATGGACTGGATGCTTTGAATATAACTACAGTGTGTTAGCAAGGAGATGAACAAGATGTACGAGGGAACAGAATTTTTTTGTGTGTGTGTGCAAAATCTTTTTTCTCTACTCTACATGTTAAACTTGGTCCTTAAATTATAATTCACTTCTACCTTCAGAAAATCATCTTACACCTCAGCTACATGTGCCTGGTGGAAGGCCTTTGCTCGTTGTCACACACATCAGAGTTGGAAAGAGGAGAGTGGAAATTCCTAATATGTTAGGATGCACTACACAAGTGCTGTAAAGTGCTGGGACTTACAGAGGTGCAACTGGAGGTCCAAGTTGTCTTAATGATCACTGTGTTTCCAGATGCTGTTTGGGAAGGGAAGAAAAGGATTTAGGTGTGAAAATTGGGAAGTTGCCAGGAAACCAAGGTTGCAGGTCTCCCAAGTTTTTGAGGCAGTGCAGATTACTATAACTCACTCTTCTACATTCAATAATGTAAATTTGTGGAAATAAAATTTAGGACTTCTTTTGAACTCCAAAACAAATTGGAGTTCAAGTAGCTGAAATCTGGTATAGTAGAAGTGGAAAAAAAAATTGTATCAGTATAAACCAGTTGTTGTGAAAATACTTTGAATTGCCTTGCAAATATAAAATATTTCTGTACTGTAAAAATGCATCTCTTACTCTCTGATGTAAGATAAAAATGTGAACTCCCTGAATTTATTGCTATTCTCTTTCTAGTCAAATAATCTTTGATCTTTCAGATTTCAAAGTGCTTTCATTCTCAAAACTGCCTTGTATGTTTCTGACTACTTGTAGCATCTTTCATCAGAAGAAAACGACCACAGTTCTTGTTACAGCCAGTCAGATAGTCAGTATGGTTCTCCTCCAAAGGGTTGGTCAGAAGAGTTGGATGAACATGGTCAAACCTTATATACCAATGACTATACTAATGAAAAGGTACTTTTTCCTTCTTCTCATCGCATATCCTAGATCTTTTCCACTAATTCACTGTTAGAAATACAGATTTTGTTTCTAGAAGTGAAATCCATACTGCAGCAGTATGTCCTTTTGTTTTTTAAATATGCATGATACTTAGCATCCAAACTGACTTTTTTCCATTTCTTTACTATCCAGAAAAAGTTTTCTTTTTTCTAGTTCAGCATCAGATTACATTAAATGAACAGAACACGTTTAATCTTTCTTAATTCCCCTCCCTCCCCTGTCCCCTTGGTTACACTTTAGGAATGAACTTCATACCAATAAATGTTTTTCTCGCTGTCTTCTAAGAGCTGCTCTTGTCTACAGAGGGGCCTTCCAGATAGGATGGTTTCAGACTGAAAATAATGCCAATTTATCAGTTTCATCCTTTACTTAACTGGAGCTTTTCAATACTGCTTTCAGATGTAGACAGACTTCTTAATCAGCAGATTTGTGGTCTATTCTAATTACATAATTGCTACTGACAAATTACTGTGGTTTTGAGTTTGTCATAAAAATTTCTCCCATGTAGGGTAAATGGCAATATTTGTTTTTATTTGTAAAGCAGTGCATTTCTCTAGTTGTTCACTAAAATTGCATTCTGTTTCTTTTAAACTTCAAAAAGCTCATTGAATCAGTAGTTTGTTAACCACAGTATAGCACCACCTCTTTTCCAGTATGCGAGGGGATTTTTTGAAAGAAATTTTTAAATAATTGTGTTTTATGTCAGTTTTGGAATTTTATCCTGCTTGTTCTATTTATGCTGAACATCTGTAGAGCACCATATCTATGTGTGTTTTTTTTGTTTGTTTGTTTTGTTTTTTTAATTGCACTAGGATTTATAGAAAACAGTTTTTTCTATCACAAGCAGTATCTTGGAAGGCAATCTTGTGAAACCTGCTTGACCTAAGAGTCTTGCTATGAGTGTTTCCATGCATATTTTTTGCGACCTTGGAGACTTATGCTCATTACAATTATTTTCTTTCTTCATAACTAGTCACAGTTGTCATAGTTTTACCTCCTTGACTGTGGGAGTTGCTTATAGAGGTTACAGAAATTATGTTATCTTCTTCAAGATTTAGTTAGGAACAGCATCTCATTTTCCTGTTGATGTTGAACAACTCCATTTTTAAAACAAGTGCAGTTATCTCTTAAATTATCAACAGTTACTGGTTGAGGTTCTTGTAATACTGTCATTTTATATATAAAATCATTACGCAGATGGGATGTGAAGATTGTGCCTTGTTAATCTGACATGGTATTGTTGATAAGAATAAGATACACCATCTTCAAAAAAATGTCTGTTTATTGCAGTCTCTTGTGTGATACTGCAGGACTACTTTTGGAGTAGTTAAAGAAGGAAAAAAATATTAGTAACCCAGTTCAGGAAGCTGAAAACTGTGTTGCTGTCACTGCTAACTAAGCTTGGTTAAGTTAATGGAGATTGTGCACTCGATGCTGCTGAAGTGGATGGCACTTTATTAAAAATTAACTTTAAATCCCAAGTGTCAGAGATGTACTATGTTACGACCGTCACTCTGATTGCATTTCCTGTCATCACATTTCTTTCTACAGTGGATAAAACATGCAGATGAACAAGGTAGACCTTACTACTACAGTGCTGATGGTTCCCGATCAGAATGGGAGTTACCGAAGGTGAGTGACCTAAAAAAGAAACCGCCAACTTCCCCTCCTCCTCCTCAATAATTCTGTGTTCTATGGGGCCTTTGATGGGAGTTACTCATAACAAGAGGACTTATATATTGTACTTAGTTATTTCTTGTGTTTTTGTAGAATTTTTGATAGTGAAAAGAAAAAAATAGACTCAAGGACTTGAAAAAGGATGTATATAACTTGTCAGATAACTATTCATATGTCAAAGAAAATCTCGTATCTTAGCTGAACTGAGCTCTTCATGCAAGGCTGCAGAATAATATCTGTGATTTTGCTGTGATAAAGAAAACCTCTATAGGAAAAAAACACATTTTTTTTTATGACAAAATGTTCCCGAGAAACTAGTCTAGTTTTAGTACCCTCCAAAATATTTATACAGGCAGGTGTAGAAAAACAGAAGCTTCAGCAGAGTTCTGTGGTATATTTGAGGATGCTGCAGTTTCACCAGAAGTGTGTTCTAGTATGTATTAATTTTGTAATGAAAATAGGAATTTGTAGGACAGCAAGAGAGCCAGAGACACTTAGTAGTCTGAGGGTGTACCTAATACTATTTAATTCTCATTTTCATTTTGAAAAAATATGACATTTGTCATAATACTTCATTCTATGAATTCTGCAATGTAGAAGGTTTTGACTGTGAAAAGAGTTGCTTTCCAGTAACATAAGATCAAGTTTGGATTTGAACTAAATAGCAAATCAAGTTGGCTTTAATCCAACAACACTAGGTCACAAAGGTAACCCAGAACTGTTACC
>VZTM01000854.1:31953-154662 GCA_013400555.1 Jacana jacana | reverse complement strand
TGTGTTTCCAAAAATCTCCATAGATTTTACCTTTAAAAGCTGTGGAGTAGATTAAACATTTCAGGAAAAGATTTAACTGGTTTCTGTAATGGTATCTCTGAAGGAGATACTGCAGAGATGTTACACTTGGGATTGAAGCGTGATGGAAGATTAGTGTCTCAAATCTTACTGAAGCTGGTTCCAAAATGAATTGGAAGGGCAATGTAGAATACAGAACTTCTTTGTAGAAAAATAATGTAGGCTGAAAACTCATGAATGGTGAGAGAAAATTGTAGGAAGAACTTCAGCATTGTAATTTTTGCTTAAATGAAAATTAAGTTATTATGGAAAAAAACACCTATTCTTGGTCAATTTTTCCCAGTTTACTTAGTTCAAATACTGCCTCCCAAAATTTGTTGGGAAGCAAAGTGATGGAATTGCATGGTCATGTAGTGCTGTTAAACCAGAGGAAGAAGATAATCTGGACTTCATTAGAATTAAAAATCATCAGGAGATTTCTGGAAGTAGCAGGTTAGCTGAGCTGGTATTGTGGCACTGATAATCTCTGTTTTATTGTGTTAACAGTAAGTGTGAACATGCTTGGGAATAACACTTCCAGTATCTTTTAAGTCTGTTAAAAATGGAGAGAGTAGATGTTGGGGGAGAGGGGAGCAGTTACAAGTAAATTACTTTAGACAGTCTCATAGAAAGCCCTCCAGTCATGTATATTTAAATAACATCTAGGCATAGCTGAATGCCTCTGGCTAAAGTGGTGTCTTGGATGGAGGAGCTTTGACAACTGCTAAAAAGTCCATTAAAGCACACAATGAGTGTGAGATAGCTTTTGCAGTGGAAGAGGAGATCATACTGAATATCCTTTAAAATGAGTAATAATCTTTAACCGTAATTTGTGCTACATCTTGCAAGAGACTGAGTTTTCTCCTATGCTAATGCATTCTGCTGCATTCAGTTGGTGGTTCTTGCCAATTACTAGAAAAAACTACCAACCAAACAAAAACTCCAGCAAATAAAAGTTCATTCCTGCATAGATCACTGTGATAAAATGTTTATTTCCTGTGTAGTGAATGAATAGTTGCTAAATTGTGTTGAGAGAGGCTACAACTCTATCCCAGAAACCTAGTTTTCTAATAAGAGTTTTATAGCTTAAGCAAATGAGAAATTGTATTAAGGGGAGGAAAAAGTTAAATTGATTGCAGGAATGAGAACACTTCTAATTTCCACAGTTTAAAAATGCTAATCTATCAAAATGACAAAAGAAAGTGAGGACAACTATGTAATAAATATTGAACAAGTAGCTTAACGGGGGGTGTGGGGGCACAACCCAACAAAAATTAGAGATTAATGGTCTCTCAGATTTTCTAAATGCACCGAGGGGAGTATCTGGCGTAACAGCATGATGCTTGACCATCCTCTGACTGCACTCTCTGATCCAGGAGTAGACTTTGAAAGAAAAACGTGTATGCTCTTAAGACTCTGGAGTGAACTCATAGTTCTGGTGTTAGTATTTACAGACTGATGCTGCAATTACACTTTCTCCTCTCAGAAATTCCTGCAGCATTAGCTCCCCTCGCTGTATTCCCAGAGGAAGCACTAGGTAGAGGAGCTTCCTTTTTGGCAATCTTAATAGACCAGCAGTCCATTAATTCACTCTCTGCACTGTTGGTGTCGAGTGTGAGCTCTGGGGCCTCGGGTGCTCAGGTGAATGATTTTCCTGCTGGAGACATGAATGCTGTCAAACAGAGCATGCTAGCTGAAAAATTACAATAGAACACAATACAGGTACTACCAGGAAGAAGTGCAATAAAATGGTGAAAGAAAATAATGATGAGAACGTGTGAAAAAAGGCCTGGTTGTCTTTATGGTAAATTTGTCTTGTTCTGAGCTGTGCTACTTTATTTGGGGTAAGGTACTGTGTACATTGGCATCTCTATCTGCTCTAAGTCAATGCACTAAGCACTATCCATTACCAACAGTGAATCATCTTCACATTCTTGTTATAAAAGTTGAGATTGCTTGTTGAAAATTGAGATTATTTTAACTGATGTGAGGCTCTAGATGGATTTTAAGGACACCAGCACAACTGATAGCACAAATCTGAGATAAGTATGAGAAGGCAGTAATTTTTAATTTTTTTTCCCGTTGTCTTTAATGTTTGTATTTGTATTCAAGAGGCCTGGTTTGGTCTTCCTCATTTGTCCTGGTGTTTGGTGGTTTCCACCCCTCTTCTCTCCTCCCAAATAAGATGAGAGGGGGTTTCCAGTGCCCCCATCTTTTGCATGGGCAAGCATTGCCCCAGGACCTGTGTCAATCAGTGGTGACTTTAAGCTCTTGAAAGATCAGCAGTCTTAGTGATGTGGGGGGTTAGAAGGTGAAGTAATGGAGATTGAAGGCAGCAAAGTGCATAAAATGGGCTGTCCAGAGATGTCTTTCAGTCATTTGTATGTTTGAGATAGAGCTGCTTGTCCCAGTGGCTTCCTCGTTCTGCGTAGGTTCTGTTCCTCCAGCTGCTGCCACTCAGCTGTCCTGTGGCAGAGAATGAAGATTATTTTCCTAGAGGAAGAAAGGGAATAAAGTCCTTAAAAAGATGAAAATTATTATTTTCTTAATGTAGATTTAAGAAAAATATGTTACTGATTTAGTTGATTAAAAAAAAAAAGGCTGTAACATAATTATGTCCATTGCAGCCCCAAAAAAGTTTATTCAAAGTCAGTGACAGTAGTAACACTAAAGGGTGGTTTAGTTCTGAAGCAGCATTTAGCTTTGGGTTTTCGTTTTTGTTTGTTGTTTTTTTGTTTGTTTTTTTTTTGGTTTTTTTTTTAATTTAAAATTTCAGACAGTCTGTTGGGACAACTGCAAAAAATATGGTAGAGTGCTAAGGTGCTAAAGGGTACTAGGATATCAGGACATTTTTAATTGCTGCTGGTTTGATCTCTGCAGGAAGTAAAATGCTTACCTTTGGGTCTTTACTAACTTTCACTGTCTTGCTTTCTGCTTTTTCCTCCCTTCACCCACCCAGTTCCTTTCATCTGACTGAAGATGTCATTAATACAAATCAAGAAGAATCTTTTTTCTATTTCTTAAAGCTGACAGATCTGTGTCATCTCCATAAGAATGGGGACAACTGCTCCAAATAACTCAGCTGGCTTACGTTTATTTCAGTCACAATTAGGCTAGGACAGAGCCTTGAGCCATGCCACGGATCAGGTTAAAATGAAATATGAATCACTTGGCCAGTTCAGAGAGTTAGAAAGTTTTATTCTGAGGTGAAGAAAGCCTTTAAATAGCTGGTGAAGGCGTTGAACAAATTCAGCAATGAAAATAACCCTGTGAGATCTAAATTTATACCGCTGGTGTCCTTACCCTACACCAAGAGCTGTTATAGAAAGAATTCTGTGTTACTTGGTACATGCAGTCAGAGTATCAACTACTCTCCTGTCCTGCCTTCATGACAGGAGATTTTCCCAAGGCAATGGGGAGCAAATGGAGGTAATGTGCTGGAAAGGTTAATGTAATGGGGCAGGATTGAGTTTGTGGAGGATTTTCAAGGAGCAATAGTGTGTACATTTGGAGTTGTGTGCTGCGTTATCAAAAGTTTTGGAATTACTCACACCCTAAGAAGATGCTATTAAGGCACATTGTGTAGCAGACATTGACCTACCAGCCAATGTCTTGAATGGGTCATGTTTATTGCAATATAGGGCCCTTGCCTGGTCTCTGTCTTCAAGGTTACACCGAGGCTTAGGCATAGAAAGCCTTCTTAGAGTTATGTAAAAATAAGATCTTGTGTGAGGCAAGGAAAGCCCAACCTAGTTGCTTATCATTGCTGATAAACAGTGGGAAACATCATTGCAAATGGCTGTAGGAGAGACGACAGCTCTGCAGGTGGGAGTCCTGTAAGAGTGTCTGAAAGTGAACCTGACCTGAAACTGTACTGCAAGGCTTCTTGAAGAAGGAGGGTCATGGGGAGAGGTGGTGATGGTGGGGCAGATCAAGGAGTAGCAGAGGTGTAGGCATCTGACCCGGCCACTGAAAGCTCTGGCTGCTACTCTCAAGCTGGTGGGCTTGACCCAATCTAGAGCATGGCTAATTTGGTTGGGTAATGCAGCCTGAAAACTTAGCTGTATCTCACTGTGATTCTAGTTATACTAGTGCCTATTTGCTGACTCAATATTAGGCATAAATTCAAGGAAAATTACTTTAACATAAGTCTTTAACTCTTTAAACTTAAATTCTTGAGTTACTCAAATGGAAAGTACATGGAAGATTTCCATAAATGATATTCACCATTGTCACCAAAATCTGTGTGTGTATATATATATTTATGAAATAAATGGTTCTGTTTCATAGCAAGAAACGTATCTGAATTGCTCACTTAAATGCTTTAGAACTGCAGCAAGGAATGTAGTTTGTGGCAGCCTTTGCTATTTAGACATAGTTTAATTGAAAATTGGTTAGATTTTATTTTGTAATACAGGTAATTTTGCTGCATACTGTTTAGTTTTCTGACACAGGTTGAGTTGTAGGAGCATCTGCTGAGTGGCGTTTTTCACTTCCGTAGCGATGCAGTACACTGGTACTGGACTCCTTGCAGCATGAATGATGGTTCAGCTTTGATTTAACAAGGGAACAAATGAAGAATTGTTTAAACCTCACCATTATAAGGAAGGAATTTTTCCTGTGAGTGTAAATGTGCTGAACCCAGCACAGAGTCAGTGCAGTCTCAGAACTGAATCTCTGCAGTCACAACTAATGCAGTTTTGTCTGTGCATGAACTACCAAATTCTTATTCTCAGTACTGCAAGAACCATTCACTTGAAAATATTTAACTACTGTTGTGGGTATTGAAATAATTTAATGAAACACTGAAGTTATAATTTACCTTTTAAGCATCTATTGAATTACTGGAGCACAAACTCTGTTCATAGTAAAATACAAAGGTAATGCAAGCACAGTGACTGCCATGGGAGTAGTAAAGCTGGTTCTTAATTTGGGCAAGAAATGTAACTGCGTTACACAATCTAACTCAAATTTAGCATTTATGTTACTTAGGTTAAATCTTGCCATGCTTTGTTAGTGTGTGTATGTATATGTTATTTATTCTGTCTTTGAAGACCTCAGGCTCTGTGCTTACAGTAGAAATCAGTAGCAGACATACAGAATTCAGTGTGCTTGCAGATTATTACTTTAGCCTTTTTAAATATAAAGGGCACTTGATTCTCCTTTGTTACTTCTTACCCAATGGATTCTGGTCATTTACATGTCTGTGCAAATGCTGCCTTATGTTTCTTTCAGTCTTCTGACACTTAGTAGAAATAATGAAATTTTTAGTGACTTTAAAAAAATTTATACATTGATGTCTTTTCTTGTTTGTATTTTCAGTATTAAACTTCATTTGAAATATTTTTATAATTCTTTATAATGCTACCTTAGTGTTGCTGGTGATGACCTAAAATGGCAATGCTTCTATTGGTAAATATATTCCAACACTAAGATCTAATTGAATGCTGGGTCTTTCTCATGTTCTTCACGTTTTCTCAGCCGGTGCATCTTTGGATGCTCTTAAGTTATGAGACGACCTCTGTTTTAATAAGTCCATTCTCTCCTTGGCTATTACAACTCTGCTGAGTCTTAAAACTATTTCCTGCTAAGTATTCATTTCCTGTGCTTACGTACATTCCGCACCAGCAAATGATGTGATTATTTTGAAAAAGCAGGTCCTAAACTCTGTGTTTATCTGTCATCTGACAGATCTGACATCTGTCTGATGCCTCCTAGGCATCCTAAACCTTTGGGTCAAAGAGTATTGTATCCAAACAATCATAACTCTTAATCTAAAAGGGCCTTGCAGCAGGGTAATAGGGTCTTCCTTTGCTTACACGAGAGCTGGACATGCAGTATGGTACTGTCAGTGCAACATGACGAGTGAATGTTTAAAACTTGTATTTATCCTAATTGCTTGGTTGTTCTCAATATGTTGGTTGGTTGCAAAATCAGCAGTAAACTGCTGCAAAAGAAATCAAACATCTGTCTGCAAATGGAGAGTATTATCCCAACAGGCCAGCCTTAGTTACTGCCTTGGAGGACTACAGCAGAAAGGACAGCTCTGAAAACTAAATGCAAAATAAAGCCAAAGGTATTTTCACACCCTGGGGGACATCAGAAATTTGAAAGTTTGCACTGTGAAGGTGTATGAGTGGTGTGTCCGAGTCTTGTTGGCATGAATTAGATTGTACTTACAGTTTGATTTTTCTCTTCTTTAGTATAGTGCTTCGCCTCAGCAGCAGAGAGATATAATAAAGAGTAGGAGTCTGGACAGGAGGCTACAAGAACCAATAGTTCTAACAAAATGGAGGCACAGCACAATTGTGTTGGACACCAACGATAAGGTAGGAGCAAGTTAAAGAGCGTGCTGGAATACCAAGTGTTTCTGATGTGTAAAGCATTCAATCGAGCAGAGATGAGTATGTGTGAATTTCTGAAATCCCCTTTTTCTTGTGTTTTGTTGTAACATTGTATATAACATTCCTCAAGCCGGAGGGCTGTTTGGTAACTTTACTACTGCTTGTGAATAGTAGCTAATTTCTTGTTATCCTTGAAGTACTTTAAGTACTATTAGTTGGGGGTTTGGTGTGTAGAGCCATTTGACTTTCAGTTTGGAATTTCCAAATTCACTTAAGGCTATGGAGTATAATTAAGATTTCAATGCAAGAACCATGCATTTGGGTGAGGTATAGTGATATTTCACACCTGAATGTTTTAATTGTAGGAAACACCAAGTAAGAATATGCTTGAAAGATGGCAGAGGAGTAGTTGAAATATTACTGAATTAAAATAAAAGTTGCACTTACTAAAGTGTAAAACTATGCCGGGAAGCTGGAAACAGGTGTATTATATAGGGGATTTATCCCTTTAACGACTGTTTGTTCCATTATCTCCACTGTAATGTCTCACGGAAAGAGAAGTTGTGTGTGGTTACTACAGGGTTGCGATACTGTTGTATGGACAGAACTGAGAGTGCTGGAATGCTTGGTTTTGATCCTGTCCAGAGCTGAGCTGGGTGTTTAGAAAAGAGCTGTGGGTCAGTAACAACAAAAGCTGTCTTCTGCCCCTTCTTAGGGCATGTTCTTCACAGCGTGTTTTAGGCTGTGCAGTAACAAGTGCTCTTCAGGCCACCAAGGAGACAGAGGCTCTCCCTGGCTCTCCCTCCAGTTTGATGTTTATCCCAGCTCTTACTGCTTGCGCTGTGTTGTTCTGCCTGTGGGTGAGGTGAGGTGAGCTGAGCTGGGAGGGCCCGAAACAGACTTTGTAGGGTGGTGACTTGCTGGTTTCTGTAACTTTACAGCAGTCCATCCCAAGATTCATGGCAATGGAAACACTTTGTAATGCTGAAATCTCAGTGCAGACTACTCAGTATGAGGTGCTGGGAAGCAGCATTGTAAACTCCCCTCTTCTAAAGATAGAGGGAAAAATGACATGCATATAGAATTGGGAATACGAAGAAAAGCCTGTAAGTGGGCCTGGTGTAATTGCAAATGTCAAAGACAAACTTAAATGGACAAAACACAGTAGTTGTAATTAAAATGGATCTGTTGCCTAGAGTGTTACTTGCTTGACCTGTTGTTTCCGGTATGTTTTAATAGCTCCCCTTGTTGAAATGGAGTATAGGAGAGTGGGTTGTCACGAGTTGACTTAGTTCCTCAGAGTAGGATTTATTGGATTTGATCTTAAGCTTTTGAGCTGTCAGTTGAGAATATATCACATGTGGTGCTGAGGGGGCGGTGGACCGTGCTTGGCTGGAGACTTTGCACCTGCAGGCATTAGTTTAGCTCAAGCGATTCTGAGATCCCTCTAGTGCTCCTTTCCCCTCCCTGCTCCTCCGAACGCGTCCTCCTGTTCCGAGCGTGCTGTGGCATGGCGTGAGGGCCGCCTAGACAGAGTCCTGGTAAACCAAAGCTGAGCAGACACTTCTAGCCTCATTTGCTTCTTACACTTCACACGTATGAACAGTTCTGCTGGAGACAGATTAAAGTTTTGGCCTCGCTTTTAAGGGAGGAATTATATTTTTATTTTGTGGCATAAGATACACTTCTGTTTTGGAACAACCTTTATGTAGCACTGCAGTGAACGAAGAAGCTCTTGTAAAACACTGAATAAGTGGAATGGTTTAGTTTCCTTCAAGACCCAGTGTTCAAATACCAAGAGCTTCAACTTAGTGAAGCAAACAAAAGTGTACAAATATCTGGTGTAATAAAAGAAACTATATATATGTGCCACATTTGTAAAGTCTAAGTAGTTTCTATTTCCTTTAATGGCTTCAAAACGTGTAGGCAACATATTTTTTAATGGTAAGGAGACTATAAAGTTCATATAGAGCACAATGATTTGAGAAAATTAAGGATGTGTAATAGAGCAATAAACTAATGTTTTTGTGGAAAGACAAAATGTGTTTAATAAATCGGTGCACCCATTCTATTACCCCAGGCAAGTACACTGTTAGATATTCTGCTTTAAAATATGTGGAAAGGGAATAGTTCATGACTAGGTTTCTTGTTCCAGAGTTGCTTAATGTATGAAAGCTATCTCAAATTCAGAAGAAAATAGGCAGAAAACCAACTGGTATTATGTGGGTAGGCACATCAACCCCAAGTTAGCTTTTGAACTGACTCCTGGGGAAGCTGTTTTCTTTGTAATTTCCTTATATGTTTTTTCTGGAAAAACAATAATCTCAATTCTATGAAAAAAGTCAGTCAAAAGAATGCTTGAAATGTGTCAGAGTGAAAGTATGGGTTGATATCATCAAGAATTTGATGGTATCAGGTACTTGTTAACTGTTTATTGGCTGTAGCCATCATCTGAAAAATTGGTAAGCAGAGGGAAAAATATTTTCCTGGGAGCGACAATAATGGTTTTCTTAATTTGAACTTTTTTTCTCCCCCATACAGACATCTAAAAATGGAACACTGAGGCTGTTCTTAGGCTCACTAATGTTCTTTGTTACTGTGCCACTAAAAGAACTAGTGAGCTGCTTCTGTAGGCAGATTTAGGAGTGAATTTTAAAGTGCATTGTGTGCAGAGTGTTATGCAGTGCTGGAAAAGCAAACTGAATTTGGGAAAGCTACTAAGGAATTTGAGAGGGAGGAAGAGAAACGTGTTAACAGTTACACAGAACAAGTGATGATTTTCTTCTGTTTGAAAATCTCTTTCCCGGATTTCCAAGCAGTATATTTGTGCAAAGCAGTCATTACCTCAGAAGAAATGCATGTGCCTTTTTTGTTCCTGACTGGCAATTTTTCTAGTTTTCAGAGATTTAATAAATACTTTCATTTGGTCCGTATTCAACATCTAGTTTAAAACAAAAGCCTGAATCTTTACACATTTTCAGTGCTTCATTATAAGGAAATGAATGATAATGACTCACAAAAATTAATAGAGCTTGCATATGCTTTTCTACATGTCTAACAATATATTATACTAATCTTACGTTTACTAACCACACAGAAACATCATATGCTCATTAAAATCTTGGTATTTATTATACGATGCCCTGTAATAAGTTACTATTATAAGTTTGCTTCATAAATAATTAGCAGTGTCATACAAAAAATCTCCCCCTAAGGAAGGAAGCTTTGTTTTAAGCTGATACAGTAAGTATTAACATTTTTTTTCAAATGGATATGTGTGAATTAACCCAGTTTCATTGTTCTCTGTAAATCTTGTAAGAACACAGTTTAGTAAGCATGTTTACAACGTAACTATCTGAGAATATCATACAAGCTTGAAAATACATATTTTTGGTAATGTGTGAGCATGTATAAAGAGAGAGAGGAAGATTATCTTCAGTGTTAAAAAATTAAAGGAATTGCAAGAAAGATAATAACATATGTTGCCTATTTGAATTTTATAGGAATCATCAACTGCTTCTAAGGCCAGTTTTCCTGAAAACGAATCTTCTCCTTCTTCACCAAAGCATCAAGCCACAGTCAGTATACAAAGTGTTTTAATTAGATAAGTAGATGTTGTATAAAGTGGGCTATTCATGATTTAGAGAATTGAGGGTAAGCCTGCTTGTTATTAGAAAAATAATGGGTTAACACTATTTGAAGACTTTATGTTTTAAAATGAATGTGTTGCATCCAACTGTGCTTTCAGAAAAAATTGTAAATTTATTTGTTTTTTATACAGCTTGGCCAGAGAGTAAATTAAAAAAAAATTACTATGGAGTAGTTATGTCAAATTATGTAGAACTTAGTTTACTTTCTCCAATGGCCATGTGTTCTCACCTAGCAACTCTGAAGGTAAAAGCAGAAACAAAGTCCTCCTCTCCACAGAATCTGTCACTGTCAGTGGTCAGTAATAGGAGAATTTGATGTCTTTATTTTTCACTTGGGTTTCAGTCTCCTTGAAAAGACATAAATAAACTGTCTTTTTGATTTAGAGGAATAACTACTGGGAGAAATAAAGCTTGTTAAACTCATTATGAATGTTTAACAGATTTGCTTCAGTTCATATTTTGCATGTGATCATTGTTTTTTAAATAGTGGAAAATAATTTTAAAAAGTATTTATATTTAAAAAAAAATTTGGAACTGTACTACAGTAGTATCAGGATATGTGTCTTGATCAAGTTTAGCCACCCTTTAGCAGGTAGCTCAGGGCATTAAAGACACAACTTCTCCTGTTTCATTCTTTGCATGCAGAGGAATGGGTCTCTGGCTTATTCAAGCTGATCCATACTTACAACTCTTCAGTTTTCCACAATAAAATAAACATTGTTTATTAAGCAGGCATAGTTGATAGCCTTACACACAAACAATTATTGCTGCATATATTCTAATTTCTTTAAATATGGCTCAGACCTTGAATAATTAAAATTGTATTTTGTGGAAGAGCTTGCTGCTGCTTTAGATAATAGAAAAAAATAATCTCTATTTTGTGTAGCTGTCCCATGGGATTTAATCTTGCAAAGAAAGCTGATGAGTTTTTGTGTATTTTTATTCTTAACTTGCTTTCTACTTCCTTTTCCCTAACTACATTAATTTTCCCATTAGTACCCCCTAGTGTTCCTGCTAAGTAGGGCATTGTGATGATTTTTCTGGATAACTCTTCTTTGGAGAATTCCCACCGGTTCTACCATGAGTAGTTTATTAAAACCATAATTTGAGAAAACAGTGGTCATGGGTTGCTCAGTCACCGTGAAAGATGGCTACAGGCCACTTACTAAAATCAAAGTTTTATTAGAAGGGTGCAGGTGCATAGGGCTGTTAGTGGTGCTCTGCATGGATCACAAAGTGAGATAAATGGATAATGGTTTTTGGAGGGTGAGTGAGGGAAGTGCCTCATTTTGTCTATTAAAAGACAGGTTTTGGAAAAATAACATATATATCCCTGGCTTGGGAAAGCATTCCAGCCCAATGGAGATACTAGATTGAGTAAGAGTAGCAGATACCATTGGACTGAAATAACATTCAAACCACCAGCTAAACACTATTAGCCTTGAAAGCGTATCATTTTTGTGGTTTATGTGCTGTGCTTGAAACATGTAGATAAAATTTTTAAGATGCATAAAAAAACAGATCTATCTGTTTTGTAAGACTATTGTCACAGTACTCCAGCAAAAAGTTTCTCTTTGATAATGTAATCTGCAATTATGGTCCAATTAAATTGGGGATTTAGAGGAGAATGCTGAATACTGTTGGTTTTGTGGGTTTTCTGTTTGTTTGGATTTTGTTATTTTGTTTTTTTTTTATCTAGCATTCAAGATGTTTTTGTTACAGTAAAACTAATTTTGATCCTTTCCCTACTTGATTGTTTCAACTAATAGTTTAGTTCTTAAATTAGGGACTGTTAGAAACTGTTAATGAGAATTGATTAAAAAAATAATAATTTTAGCTTTCCTTTAGCACCATTCACTGGTAGGATAAGGCTGGGATGACAGGAGAAAATAATAGAATTTGCTATCTCAAGGGTCACAAAGGGTATAAATCAATGGTTTTCCTTTTATCCTAGAATATTTTCCCAAATAGTTGTGTTTTGTTGTTTTGTTTTGTTTTTCATAGAAACTAGAAATATTCACTACAAAATACTTGAAACTTGCGAATAACTTTGTTTACTGGTGTTCTCTTTCCAGTGTTCACTGATCTCCAAATTTGTACAGAGACATGCCAATATAAATTATTTTCATCAGCAAGACTTAACTAAGTAGTTTAGAATTCTAATATCTTGCTTGGGGATAGGAAAAAAAAAAAGACATCAAAGAAATGTTTCACTCACTGTTTTTGAAATGAGTATGTTAATATTTTTATGCATTTTGACCATGTTTTATTTAAAATATGCAACTATGTTAAAATAACTTGGAAGAGTTAAGTCAGAGAATTTAGGCTGTTTGTTTGTGAGCCGTCTCCTTTTTTAGTCAAAGACACAAACACAAATGTGCTGTTACACAATTCATTAACGTTTCCACTGTCTAGTACCACACGTGATTTAGCTTGACTTGTCCAAGGAACCTAGGCCTTGAAGAAGGAAAGCTTTTTGTCCCCTGAATGATAACGAGTACTTCCCCAGAGAAATTCTGATGTTGCTGATCCCTGTATAGCTTCTTGAAGTTACAACATGGGCAAAGATGACTTATTGCCAGAAATTGATTATTTGGGGGGTTGAATTCAATGGCACGATGGCAGTAGAAACAGATTTTCTTTTATATTTGTTAAGTCTTACTCTGTCTTACAGGGGCAAGAGAAGTATGGGTTATTGAATGTGACAAAAATTACAGAAAATGGGAAGAAAGTTCGGTAAGTCTTGGAATTCTGGAAGTACACGTGTGTAAGGGTTTGTGTAAGGCATCTGACAGCATTCTTTTTGTCTGAATTTGTCGAAGAAGTTTTCCTGTAGGACACAGTGTTTCCTTATCCCAAAGTGTGTGTTTCTGCCAGTGTGCTAAAGATAGTAGACTTCAGGGAGCCAGAGGCTCATGGATGCCATGGCTCCACACAGGGCAGTGATTTCATGAAGGTGTACTGATGAGGCAGCTTCTGAAAATGGGATTGATTTATTTAAGTGAAAATCTGTTTAGGTTATAACCTGCCTTGTTCCTTGGATAGAATCAATGTAAGAGGGGCTTTGAGACTTTCATCTCCTTTAATTTCCAAGGAACAAACACATTGTCTGCTCCCTAATTCTTCCTTCACTCCGCTCGTGAAGGGTTTGAAGCAGAATGTGTTGCCCAACGTTGTTGGTCTCCCTGTAGGTGATGAACGACCTAATTTCTACCTTCCTTTCTTTGCCTTACAGGCAGGCATTTGCATTATAAATCATAACATATAATCAAGTAGTGCTGTCTTAACGTACATATTGGGTGTTTTGCCAAGAGTCAGTGCACTGG
This sequence comes from Jacana jacana, assembly GCA_013400555.1. Classification (NCBI taxonomy): domain Eukaryota; kingdom Metazoa; phylum Chordata; class Aves; order Charadriiformes; family Jacanidae; genus Jacana; species Jacana jacana. The sequence continues at coordinate 141,285 of VZTM01000854.1, read as the reverse complement.
AGAATACTGCAAAGTATGGCACACCCTCACATTTTAGATTTGCCTTTTACTTTTTTTACTTCTAGGGTTTTTAATGTAATCTTTTAGGTCTAATACTGTGTTATCTAAGTCAGTGTTTCCCAGACTTTTGATACATGAAGAATGCTTTTCTTGAGGATTAGGAAAATCAGCGCCCTGCTGATCTGTCAGAGCCACCCTGACCTAGTCCGGTGCAGCTGGGCAGCACATCAGTCCCCCCCCAGTTTGGTTCCTCAGATCTGTTCCTAAGAGCTTGGTAGAAAAGGGTGGACAGTGGCTCATGTGAGCTGCTACTGGTACAGTAGACTCTCCCCACTTAGGCTGCATCTGTTGGAACTATTGATCTGTGCTACTGGGCTGCTACACAGAAAGATGCCATCCAGTCACTTTGAGAGCTGTTGAATAATAATTAATGTTTGGACAATGGAAATAGGTTGTCAGAGCTTGTCAAGATTTTTATTTTTTTAACCTCAGGAGGACAGATACTCAGGCATAAAAGCAAATAGACAGCTGGAACAATGCATTTGTTCTTTTACTGCATTCCTTAGGTGTGTAGCAAATATTTTATTGCCAATGTAAATGAGCTTATTCCATAAACATGGGGCACTTGCAACCCAGTTAGGTATGATCAATCACTTTCAGAATTATGCAGTACTTTGGCACAGTCTAAGTACTGAGTAGACTGTTCTAGATTAGCCCCTTTGAAATTATAAATGTGTGGTGTTTCTCCTGGTGAACTGCTTCCACTACTAATTGGCTTTGTTTAATTTAGACTTTGATGGTCAGGCAGGGACTGTTAACATATGTTCCCTTCCACAAACATGGTAGCAATTAAGACTTACTGATGGCACTAATGACTGTATATATGGTTAAGTATATTAACAAACAGGTCAGCTGGGCAGCAATGATGGATAGTTTAAATATCTGCTTTCAAAGATAATTTATCTTATGTTTGTTTACAAATGTTTGCAGAAAGAATTGGATGTCATCATGGGCAGTGTTACAAGGTTCGTCACTGCTGTTCACTAAAACCCAAGGAAGTGGAACTGGCTGGGTAAGCTCAAGAACACCCCCCATCCCCCCCTTGTTTTAGCGTTAATCACATAAAGCACAATAATAAAAGGCCTTTTATTTGTAGGACTTCAATACTGATATGCATGCATAATTTAGAAAAAAACACATGTGTGTAAGTTATGAGGAAAATAGTTTAATGTAACAATTATGATGTAGAATGAGAAAAAAAACAGTTTTACTTTCTTATATTTTGGAAACATTTTTATATTTAATAAGAAAATGATAAAAAGGTTTTCAGGTGCCCTGTTGTAAACTTGAAGTTTCTGCTTCAGGCCACATATTTTTGTGTGCCTTACTGTGTTTGTCTGGACAGTCTGTTTTATTGTCCTAGGATATATTTTCATAAACTTCAGGTAATTTTGCAAGTGATACATGCAGTAAAGAAACTAGTCTGGCACTTGACTTGTTGCATTGGACTATTTGAATAGTGTAGTATTGTTCTCTCCTTGTTGGATTCCATATTTTGTTTTAGAGCTGCATAGTGCATGACAGGTGTTTGTATCTATTTTGATGTCTGATGAAGACCTGAAGAGAAACACCACAACGAAGATGATGATTATTCTATTTTTATATCCTCTCCAGTTTAATAGCACTACAATTAAATTGGCTATATTTATCCAGATGCATTCCTACTTTAATATATATAGAAATGGTTCTTTTATCTATGACTTACTTTTGGTGGTCTGACATTAAACTGTCAATCTCCTAGAATATCTAAGGAGAGGTCAGATTCAATATTCATTATTCCAGTGTATTATCATGTGAATTCCAGCAAAATTGTGTCTTAAGAGGCAACATATACAAGCCGTATAATACCTTGCTGTGCTTTGCTGATCTTTCTACTTGGCCCACTTTCTCCTGCTGTGCTGCTTCTTGCGTGGTGAATTGATACTGACAATTCTTTTCCAAAGCATTTTAGAGTTCATTTCAGAGGTAGAAACATCATTTTTTTTTCCCTCCTGTTGCTTTAAAGGGGTGATTGGAGGGAAAAAAAAAGGGGGGGGTGAGGTAAGGATGGATAAATAAAATTTCGGGTAGAAGAGAATGGAAAGAGTAATGTTGGGCAAGATGATCAAGCAAAGGAAATGAGCAAAGAAGGAAAACGAATAAAGGGACATGAGATGAGGTAAATTATGCTGTTTAGTAGGAAGTGGACTTGCTGACCTACGGAGATCTGCCCACAACAGGGCAGGGGAAGGGAACGTGGTGTGCACCAGAGACAAAGCACAGATAAAGCATAGAAAGATGCATGTATCTGAAAGTTACTGACTTTCCCACCTGTAAATTGTGAGACACTGAGTAAATAAAAAGCCATTATTCATCAGTGAGAAACATACTGCCATAAGAAAAGGAACAGAACGTGTGGATTTTTATTAATGTAACTTTTATAACAGAATATGTTGAAGAAATATTGAAGAATCTTAAAAAGTGAGCTTTGAAGCAGGAAGGGATGTGGGATTTGGAAGGTTTTAAAACTCATTCATTTACTTTCCTTCATGCCCTTTAGTCATTATCGATTGTTTAGTCAAGTTCAAGTTCATCATCTTACTTCATAAATTTGGAAAATTCCTAGCCATTCTGAGGTGAGCTTTGATATTTAGTGTCAAAGCACAAACTGTTATTTTTCCAGTGTCCTAATATAAATGATGGAAACTGGTAACTTCTGCAATTTGCTTTTGTGCTTTTTAGTTTTATAGGTATAAATATGCATGTTTGGAAAGTAAAACATTTCACCTGAGTAACTAATCAAGTTCCAAAACATCTTATTACTGCTATTAATACTCTTAATCCAATATAGCTGTAGATCAAAATCCCATTATTTTAGCTGTGTGTTAATATCATTAAAACACACAGTGCTAAACTAAGATACTGTTTATGGATGCATGATACTGTTATGAATGAATGTGTGCCCATAAAAAAAAAATCATGCAGATCTGCTTAGGGATACTAGTGTGAGTTATGTTACACCTTCCAAATACAGTTATTTGGTAGGGGAAAAAAAAGGGCATAAATTCTTTCGATAGTTTTAAGTATAGTGAAAGAATCGTAGTCACAGTATTTCTGTGTGACACTGTCAGGTATGTGTACTGTCAAGTATTGGAGTAGGGTCACCAAGATAAATATCAACAGTATGAACAGAATAAAATGAAGCTGGAAATACTAAGGGAGAATCTGTTTCAAAGACTTTGTTGTATACCTGCATACTGACAGTTGGTTTTGTAAATATGTAATTAAATATTCAGCACACGCTCTTTCTACTCTCTGAATTTTTTTGGGGGTGTTAAAAATCTCACCTCTCCTGAAACTTTGATCTGTGTTAGTATTTTAATAAAATGAAGTCAAGTCTAGCAGTCTGACACATGGTAAGAATTGCACTTCTTCACCTTATGAGAAGAATATTTGTTTAGCATTCGTCTAGTGATTGATGTAACCATATCTTCTGTGCATTGTTTTGTGACTTCATCGCTTTTCTTCCTTTTTCTCATCAAGTCATTTTGCCAAGGGGGCTCAATTCCTGAGCTCTTGCTCTCGCTGCTTTCTTCTTGGAAAAATGCTCTCAGTCGTCGACCTGCTGTCACCTATGTAAACTCTGACCAAGTTTCAGCTATCACTGTATGTGTTCTTGTTGCATGCCTCTTGTCACTGTAAGGCTATCTGCCACTAATCTTGAAAGTCAATGTGAATTTTTCCAAGGTTTAAGTTTTGTCACTTCACATAACACTGTGTGTATCCTGTTTGCTGAAAGTCACCCAGGGTGCAAATTAACACAAGTGTATTGCAATAATCCTGTAATTCTTCTAATGGGACACAGTAAAAAGAGTATCTGGCTCATCAGTGCCAGAGTTATAATCCCAAACTTATGGACTATTTGGACCTTGACTGGTCCTGGTGTCTTAACTAATAAACAGCATGATACGGTCAGTTTTTTAACAGATATTTTGTGTCTAATTCTTTCTAACACAACTAATTTAGGATGTTTGTAAAGTGCCTATGATGCCTTTGATATAATGATGTACATGGGTTTTTTTAGTTAATTCTAGCTATAATTGGAATACCCCAAAATGTAAATGTTAAGCATAAAAAGCCGAAAGGAAAAGAGTTCAAGTATGTATGTGACACATACAGAAAGCTGATAGAAATTTGTATGACTCTTTATTAACTACAGATGCTTGAATTATATATAATGTTTTGAAGTGTAGATGCCAAGCACAGAAGTGCTGCTTGTCAGAAACTGATAAAGTGTTGGTAACTAATATGGAACCTTGTTGCTAAAGGTGGGTAAGGAGGAATTAAAAGCAGTGTTCCAATAATATGACTTCTTGAGGATGTTAAATTGTTGATGAAGTTAAACTATTTTGATATCCTTGCTTGTAGTTCCTGAAGAGTGGGGAGAGTGCACTATCTGTTTTGAGTTTGGTTAAGATTCCTGAGACTTCTAGAATGACTATTTTGATGACCGGTTCCTTCATTTTTAATGTTTTCCTGTAAGGGGGAGTAGCTGTAGGCTTGTTCTATGTGCTAAAAATTATGCAACTACCTTTCTTTGTCAAGTTCATTGCTATGTTTGTGGAAGACTGGAACAGATAATTTATACACCATTTGGTATTCTTTAAAATGCTACTTCCTACAAGGAAACCTGTGGATTTTTAAATGTCTTTTCATGGAAATTTAAATTGCAACTATAGGAAGAAGGTGTCTCTCAACTTATGGTGTGAATGAGTAGTATTAGCTATTGCCAAATCTTAGCAATGGGGGTCATAAAACACAGCAAATAGTAACCACTTAAAAGGATCCATCTGTCAACCTTCTGTAATGGGGACATGTCCACTATCAGTGGTTATCAGTGGTGATTAACCAAAAATGGGTAAACTTCTTAAACATCAAGGAAATGTTTTTCAGGGTTTTATGTGAGTGCAAACTCTTGCTTTAATGGGTTTTACTGCCATGTCTATGGCCAAGGATGTTATGTGCAAGTTACTACAGTTCATCAGTATTGCACAGCTGATTATACAGGAGCTCAGTTAATTATCAGAAAAACGAATTGGAATGCAAATACTCCTGTCAGAGAATGGTTTCAAAAAACTTCCATCATGTTGCTATGACTGTACAGAATATATTTTCTGGGTTTTTTTGTTAAAGTTCTGGAGCTCCCTTAATAGCCACAATGGAGCATCTGTCTGCTGAGGTTTCTGCAGTCCATTTGTGGCTGAGGAAGACGGGGTTAAAATGTTCTACCCAGCTCTCATTAGAAAGCATTACAAGAATGGCAGGTGTCACTTGTACATCCAAAGCCTTCCCATAAATAACCAGTTCTGTTTCCAAAGAATGCTGGAATATATCACGATATGGACTGCGTGGCTTGTCCTGTGGATTGAGAAGGCCTTCTATTTATTGATGTAGGACATGTCTTCAAGGCAGTCCTTAAGCTACACAGCATCTGCTACGTCTAAAGCCTAAACCCCCAAACCTATTATTTCGGTAAAATAGTTCTCTCTGCCCTGTAACTAACATAAGCACATCCCATGACGGCCTTTTCCCTAGAGAAAGCTGTCCGACTTTGTGACTGTGTTTCAGCTGTGTGCTTCTAGGACAGTTTCATATGTAGGACAACTGGCAGCACCACGTATAGACCTCTCCCTCTTTCTGCCTTTACAAACTCCCCAGACAGCTCTGAGAAATACAGTAAGATCAAGGTGTGTGCTCAGTAACAGCTGAATTAGTGTCGACCAGTGCTGACTTGGTAGTGCCTTCTGTTGTGAGAAAGCAGAATTTATGTCTAGGTGGCAGCAGAAGTCAAAGGAAAAGGTTTTCTTTTTCCTGCTCTCAAAAAAACCTGCTTGCTTCAGGAGAGTTGGATTGCCTGTAGGTAACCACTGTGTGCTGAGCACCTGAGGAGCCCTCTGCAGGACTTGCTCCTGCAAGCTTTCAAGGAGGAAAATGGCTGCTGGCATCTTGTTTTCATTTACCCAGGAGCAGAAAAGAACCTTGACAGGGAAGCACACAGGAGAGCCTACATGCTAAACTTCACCATTTCCTTCAATAAATTAAATTAATGATGAATACATAACGTATTGGTATATCACAGGAGCTTTGCAGAGAGGCTGGATTATTTGTGTGGGTTTCCCTGTCCTTGGATCTCACACAGCCGTTTGGGCACTGCTTGTATCAAGGAGCAGGGAGAAGGCTTCTTTTTTCCCCTCTGAGAAATTTAACTTCTGGTTTTTGGTTTGTTCTGTGCTTCTCTGAAATGCTGACAGGAGTCAGGCTGGAATGATGGGTCAAGTTCAAAGGTGTTTGCGGTAGCACTGTGACCTGTTGGGCCAGGAGGTCAGCAGGCTCACGTATTGGAGGGCTTCCCATTTGGTCAAAACAGCAGTGACTGTTACATTTTGTTATTTCCCCTGCAGCAGGTCATCCATTGTCTGTGCTTCTGAGCATCATCTGGGCAGTGTTTTTAATGAATCCACCCCTGATCCTGCAGAGGACTTTGGCATTCGGCTCCTGCTCACTCCAGTGCCAAACTCTATAAATTGATTTTTTTTATATATATATATTTTTTTCCCCAACACGCAAGAAGATTAATCTAGGCTGTCAGGAAATGTGGGGCTGGGACACTTTGGTTGTATGTGAAGCATTTACATGAATCCCTCTCAGACAGGCAGCTGCTGTGTTGCCGCCCACGACTGCAAGAGCCATAATGGCCCAGAGATTGTTCCTGTGGACTCTGCTGCTGGGCTGGACCTCTCTCAAAGGCTCTGCTCTAATTAATAAGAAATGTTCTTGGATGGGGTTATCTGTCAATTAAGTTAGAAAGTGGAAGGTGGGTTTTTTTTTTATTTTCCAAGTGCTATTTGGCATTGGGTAAATTAGAAATAATTCCCTTATTCTGATATTTCACGAGTAAAATAAAGAAGTTAAGATGCTACTTTCCATTCAACACTTAACTGCCCTCAGGGCTCAAAGCAGGGAGATTTTCAGTGGTAAACAGCCTTTCTGAAACACAATTAGCATTAATTAACATCCATGCTGGGAATTTAATCAGAAGCAGCAGATTAGTTCTATTTTCTGAACCATTTCTTCTCCCCTCGGATATGGCTGCTGTTGTACAGGCTGGAAACTTGTGCTCGCAGCAAGGAGCTTGTCCTGGAGCTTACATCCCCCAGAGCTGTCACACGAACAGCATTCACACATCAAAGACTTCTTAAAGAAATAGAAAAGAACCTTTTTGATGGATCAGATGCTACAAGCTTCCCCTAGAAATACAGCATTACATTTTTGTGCTACAGCCAAGTTACTTAACAGCTTTGCCTTGCTTTACTCACTAGAGCATTTTTTGGTATGGGTCACTGAACTGGTTTCCTTAAGGAATGGTATTTCAAAGCTATGTTGTGTAGGTTGAAACCCTAGTTAAAGTTCTTGATTTTTAAAAATTGTGATTCCTAGTATAAATTTAAAAGTAGTAGGTAAAAATAATTAAAAAAACATAGGTAAAAATAGCTTCCTGATGTTTTCCTCCATATTACTTGCAGGGTACTTGTGGGTTAAATGTGGTTGTGGGTTTTTTTTTTGTTGTTGGTGGTTTTGGTTTTCTTTGCTTTTTTTGTTTGTTTGTTTGGTTTTTTTTTTTATTTTTTTTATTTTCTGGGTGCTTAATAGCTAGACAGTGAAATTGAGTTCTGTTTACTTGGTAGGATATGCTCCAGTATTGCAACAGAAACTCTACAGGAAAATGTAAAAGAATGTGAAAAGCATTTTTGGGAAAAAAAAAATATATATATACAAGCTATATATATATGTTATGAAAATGTACTAACTGAAAGTGCTCTTTCAGTGCAGGAGGGATGTGATTCCTGTCTAGCAAAGCTACTATATGTGATTTGATTTTTGGCTTTAAATACAACAATTGATTAACTGACAGAATTGTTTGTTGTTGCTGTTCAGTTACTTGTTAGCCAGTTCTGTTTAAAGTTGGTGAGTGTCATGACTAAAATCAAGCTATAATCAACTGCTGTATGAATTTCTACCACTAGTACCTTCATCTACGTGGACTTAAGCAAAGTATTTGACACTGTCCCGCACGATATCCTGGTCTCAAAATTGGAAAGTCATAGATTTGATGGATGGACCACTTGGTAGATAAGGAACTGTCTGGATGGCCGCACTCAAAGTGTTGTGATCAATGACTCAATGGTCAAGTGAAGGCTAGTAATGACTGGTGTTCCTCAGGGGTCGGTACTGGTACCAGTCCTAATAAGTAAATTTGTTGGAGATGTGGGCAGCGGGATAGAGTGCACCCTCAGCAAGTTTGCTGATGACACCAAGCTTGGTGGCACAGTTTACATGCTGGAGGGAAGGGATGCCATCTAGAGGAACCTGGACAGGCTTGACAGGTGGGATAGTACAAATTGCATGAAGTTCAACCAAGCCTAGTGCAGCGTCCTGCACCTGGGATACAGCAGTCCCAAGCACAAATACAAGTTGGGCACAGAATGGCTGGAGAACAACCCTGAGGAGAAGGACTTGGGAGTGCTTATGGATGAGAAGATCAACATGAGCTGGCAGTGCACACTGGCAGCCCAGAAAGCCAACCGCATCCTGGGCTGCATCAAAAGAAACATGACCAGTAGGTTGCTGGAGGTGATTCTACCCTTCTACTCTGCACTCTGAGACCCCACCTGGAGTACTGTGTACAACTCTAGAGTCCTCAACAAAGGACATGGAACTGTTGGAACAGGTTCAGCAGAGGGCCACAAAGGTGATCAGAGGGCAGGAGTACCTCTCGTATGAGGACAGGCGGAGAGAGCTGGGGTTGTTCATCGTGGAGAAGAGAAGGCTCCAGGGAGACCTTATAGCAGCCTTCCAGTATGTGAAGAGAGCCTACAGAAGAGTTGGAGAGAGACTCTTTGGCAGGGAGTGTAGTGATAGGACAAGAGGGAACAGTTTTAGATTGAAAGAGGGGTGATTTAGATTAGATACTAGAAAGAAAGTCTTTCCTGTGAGGATGGTGAGACATTGGAACAGGTTCCTCGAGAAGTTGTGGAAGCCCCATCCCTGGGAGTGTTCAAAGCCAGGCTGGATGGGACTTTGAACAACCTGGTCTAGTGGGAGGTGTCCCTGCCCATGGAACTCAATGATCTTTAAGATCCCTTCCAACTCTAACCATTTGATGACTTGTGATTGGGGAAAAGAAGCTCTGCTGGAATCTGGTTGGCATTTGAAGTTAGGGAATTTTAAGGGCTTTAGAGCAGCTTTTAATCAGCATGTTTAAAGGGTGTTTTGTGTGTGGTTTTTGTTCTCCTGATAAACTTGCCTGTTGATTTGTGGCAAAGTACTCTATTTGGATTAAATTGTATAGAGTGTAAAGAATGTATGATATATTTAGAGGATTGCAAGACTGTGTACCTGTTAGGAGTTTCTTTGTTTTTAAGTTTCTCATCATTGTTCCTTTTTTTCCAGAAGTTTGGTGTCAATCAGTCCAAGCCAGAATTTACAGTGGATCTCAAAGGGGCATTGATTGACTGGGCCTCAAAGGACAAATCCAGCAAAAAGAATGTTATTGAGGTGAATTATCTTATTTAGCTGCAATATTATATGTACTTAAATGACATAAAATGTTCTTTAAACTTAAAATCAAAAACTGTTTGAGTTTTATACGTTTCTTCCTGCTCAAATATAGACATATCTTAATACCTGTGAGAAATGTTCATCTTTCATATATCTGCATAGGATCCGCTTTGAAATTTTAAGCAGATTCTTGTTGACTGTTTTTACTAGTAAATGTTCTTGAGTGGCTATATGTTACCTAAAAGTTATACCAGAGAGAAGTTTAGTTTGATTTTTAATTTCACTTTTGAATTCTAGTGTATTTACCAACGCTGATTATGCCTGGTTTTATTTCTTTAAAGCTAAAAACCCGTCAAGGAACAGAGCTCTTAATACAATCTGACAACGACAGCTTTATTAATGAATGGTATAAAGTTCTTAACTATACCATCAACAATCAGGTACGTGTTTGAATCTTGCAGGCTTTATTTTATAATTAATGTTACTCATCTCCTAGTGCTTTATGTACAAATAATTTCCTGATTTTATTGAGTGCAGTCAGGAGTTCGAGGATATGGCAGTTCCTGGTGGATGGTTCACTGGACTGAGAAGCCAGGAGGCGTGGGCTGACCTCAAGCTCAGAAACAAGCTTCATTCTGTGCCCAAATACTTGTTAATTTTCAGTGACATCAAAGGTTTGGATAGAGAGGGAGTGAGGCAGGGAGGACAGCCAAGGAGGTGATAACATATATTAATCAGTGTTTGATACTGCTATTTGTCTAATAAGGCTGCACTTAAAGTGCAAATTAAAAAGCCTGGCAAAAATTTGTATTATCTCTTTTTATCGGACAGCATAGTGCCAACTAATTAATCAACAGAAAAGTAATCAAGCACTTGCTCTTGATATTGTCAAATAAGATTAACTGTTTTTGAATTCAAAAGAAGTTGGAAGAGTTCTTGGAGATACTCTTGTATCAAGTTGACTTCATGTGTATTCTTAATTTTTATAGTTAACAGGCCTGGTTGCTGCCCATAAACCGCATTTTTGCTGCTTTTGATGTCAATTAGTGTCATTCATTTCTCTTGGCTCTGATAGCATTTTCCACATATGGCTGTTTTTCACTAAATGTAGCAGGCTAACATGAATGGCTTAGTTTCTTTCTGAAACTGAGCGCTCATGGTTTAGGCTCCTTTCTGCTCTTTCCTGATATGAAAGTGTTCTGACCCTTAATAACCAGGTAAGGCAGTCACTCGGCAATGCCCTTCTGTCTGCCCCCTGTAACACAACTGAGGCCACTTCTTCCCTGCTTAAATAGAAATGAAGACAGGAAAGCTGAGCTACACCGAGATGACAGCGAGATATTACATGTTAGGTTGAGGCAGTGAATGGTGGAACAGGGAGAGTTTATCGGCATTGTGGAGAAAATAGTGATATATTTGCTGCTGGGAGCAAAGAGACCTAGGATTACAAGGGAAAAGTTCAAAAAGTACATTATTAGACCACCTGATAATTTGCAGCACTAAAGCTTTGGGTACAGAAATACATGAGATCTGAAGCAAGCTTATAATTGTGGAACCTTTATGGTATAGTAGCAGTCAATCTCATTCCCAGGATAGAGATGCTAGTTCTAGTGTGACGAGATCTTCCTCAAAAGAAGGTACCTGTTGGATTCTGGTCTCTTTGCTGCTTCAGGGTGCTGAGAGAGCAATAAGACAGGGGAAGAATTTTAGACATTGGCATATTTACTTTTTCAGAGTGAGTCCAGTGTATCTTTTGATACAGTGGTGTAATTTTCCAACTAATAGTTCCATTTTCTATGAAGAAAATATTAGTTACAGAGGTTAAAAATAGGGTAGATGATCTAGAAATGTTTTTTAAACTCTCCCAAACAGCTGCTTCTGTAGCAGACCATGAAGTAGCTGATGTTTTTTTACTGGATTTGAAAAAAAACAACCAATAACCCATGTTTCTGTTGTCTATTAGTTGGTGTAATGAAGCGTTATCATGAAAGATTGGTTGTACTTTGTTAGGTATCCAGCAAAAATTCCTCATTGGATGTTGTGATGAAATAATGTTTCTCAAAGTTACTCACTTTGCCAGTGAGAATGGAATCCTCTCTGAAGATATTTTTAGCATCTAGAGTTCAGGAAAAAAAGCTGAATATCATTATAGGGAAAGAAATGCATGTTGTACAACTGGCTACATGAAAATGTGTTCATTAGTGTTATATGCTGTGAATTTGCAAACTGATCACTGTATGCTGTCTTAAATCTAATAGGTAGTAGAGTCTGATGAGGCGTTAGAAGATGATATACCCGATTCCCCTGGGGTGGAAAAACAAGACAAAGAAAAAGAGAAAGAGAACAAAGACTCTAAGAAGCTTCGTTGTGAGTTGAAAATTTTCCATTAATTGATTTTTAGCAATGCAAATTTTTATTTTTTGCATCTTCAGTGTTATGTTTAAATAGAGAAGAATTCAAAAGACAGCTAGGAATGAAACTACTCAAGTTTGGAAAAGGCTTTGGTACAGTTCATTCTACATCTTGGTGCCAGAGAGATTTGCTTCCTTGTTTCATTAGTCATAATTGAAAAAAGGAAGGGAAAAAATAAAAGTACCGAATGTCTTAAGCCTCTGCTGTATGACACATGAAAAATAGGAGAAATAGGGAGTGGTGAAATGAATTGTTTTCAAGGTGTTGTCAAATGTACAGAAGTAATTGCTTGTTTTCTCTGACTTGCATAAATTATTTTGAATAAGAATTCTTTTGTCCTTCTACATGTTCAAAACTAATGGAACTGTTTCACTTGGATTTTGTCTGTGGTACAGCATCTGTAAATGTTTGCACTATTAAGTTAAACTGCAGGTTCACTAATCTGCTTATGGTGTTATATTGGCTTATTTGGGAAATGTAAGCATTTTTAAAAACACCTTTGGAATTCTAGAGCTAAATTTCTTGTAGCCACAGAAACTTTTTCCTATGCATGCAAATATGTTATTCAGGAAGACCATAATCTGTCTTTTACTTCCATGCCTTATTACGTCATTTGCAAGAAAGTATTTATTTCAAAATAGTTAGCTTGATGAAAGTTAGTACTGGTTTTGAAATATAGCTATACTTTTATAATTGCACGTCAATTCCACAGGTAAACTTCCATTTAGGTAGTTTCTCAGGTGGCATTTGTTTCAGAAAGTTCAGGGAAAAAATGTAGATGAATTGCAAGTTCTAATAGGGGTTTTTTTGAGCTTTTTTTTTTTTTTTCCTTTAGATGTTGGTTCCTTGGCAGATAAATACAGTGTTGGGTCTGTGGATATTCATGCCAAATCTGTTTCTCTTTTCAGCAGTGAAAGCACCTAGCAATATAGATTCCCCAGATCAGAAAAAGACCAAAACGAAGCTCAAGAAGTTTCTTACGCGGCGCCCTACGTTACAAGCTGTCCGTGAAAAAGGCTACATTAAGGGTAAATGAACCTTTTTAACAAAGGAAATAATTTGAAAATCTGACTTTAGTAGTTCGTGTGTAACATGGAGTTAAAATGGTTTTGGAGTAAAACACATGTATATAGCTGTTTTAACTGAAGTGTTGGATGTGTAGTGGAAGTGGTGATTGATTGTTATTCTTCTGAGCAGTGCTACTTGCCACTGAACTTCATGGAGGATGTTCTCTCCTTCTGCTCATTACTGGCAGAACTGCAGTGAAAATTCAGGGCTCAAGAGCCTGTTTGGACTTGGAGTGGTTCTTAGCTAGAGAATCCAGTTGGTTTGCTGTTCTAAGCTGGAAACTTCAGACAGTTGGTAACCATTTGTGCATACAAGAGAAAGAAGTCCCTTGGGTACAGAGCTTGAATGTATGTGCTCATCTCTTTCATGAGTGTATTTTAGTCTGAATGGAACCAGAGAATTGTGTCATCTCATAAGAAATGAAATATTTAGGCAAACCAGGATGAGGCTAAAGGAGTCTTAACTTAAACGTGTTTTTTTCTCTAACCTTTTTTGAATGTATACATTTTTAAAATTGTTTCACAATGAGTCTTAAAGATATTCTTAAATCAAACTTATGAAATAATTGATAATTTATATATTTCCATTTGTCACACTTGTAGAAACTGTGAGAGAACAGTATTTGCACAAGTTTAAGTTAATGTGTTTGTGTAAATTATTGACTTGGTACTCACTGTAAAACTTTATTTATTTGTATGCATTAGCAGGACTTGTTAGGAGGTATAAAAATAGGGTGAAAATAGCATATGGGTAGGCAAATACCAGACCAAATCCTACTGTGATTTGCCTAACTACATACTTGAACAGGTGTGCGTCTGTTGCATGTGGCTTTTGATATATTTGTGTATCTACAAATATAATTTAACTGTAAATGATGAAGTTTTTATTTGGCATAAGGAGGCATTATTCCCAGATTTTGACATTTTGCTCTGCTTTACAGCTTAGTATTCATGTCATGGCTCAGTGACATAACTTCTGACAATAGCAACAGTGACCGCTAAGCCAAGTTCAATTTGTACACGTGCATTGCCATTGATTGGATTTTTAATAAAGACATTAAGGAATGGAGAGTTTGTTGTTATTTAAAAGCATGGTGTAAACTTTTAAAGTTGGATCTGCGCTGGACAGCGAGACCTTTACTGTATGAATGAAACATACAGAAGTCTTATTTAAAAGCCCAGTGTCCTTTTGTTGCTGATATAGAGCAAGCTTAGTAAACGGAAAAGTTGGCAAACCCAGTATGAGCAGCAAAAAACAACCCCAAAATTCTAGGAAAAAACGCAAACCACTCAAAACAGCATGCACTAAGCAGAGAAGTAACTGCTAAGTTTTTCTTTCATGGAAATGCAAAACTACAAAAGTTACTTTAAGATGTAAAGAAAAAATAAGGTTACTCTGTGTGTGTGTGTGTGTCAATTACTAAAGTCAGAGGCAATTGTAGCAAATGAGTTTGTTACACACTAGTATTCTCTTCTGCTACCTGCTCTGCGTTGCTTTACCTGCTACGGCTGCATGCTCGCCTGGCTTTCACTGCGTGGGCTTTTTCACTTGCTACTTGCTACTGACTCTGCTTGTACAGCTGGCTGCCTGAGAGCAGCAGCAGGACTGAGGAGTTTTGGGGCACTGGCCTTATATGCACATGGCTAATAATACCTGCACAAGCCAGTTTTCATACTGTATAATTGCTTTGGTGTGCTCTTTGGATTTCCCAGAGAGCTAGTCAGATGCAAATGTTGTTAATGAATCTTAAATTACTAAACATGAAAAATGGGCTAGATGCTATGGACGATGCAAATGCAAGAGTTTTTTTACTTCTCTGAACTCTGAAGTAAGACCCACTAGATACTGCGAAGATGCCACTTACATGCCGCCTTTAACAGATTAAAGGAAACCAACCAACTTTTGTCCCTTTTAAGAGCATGAGCTTTGTCTCCCCATCTCAGGACCCTATTTCCATCTCATGCATCTGAACAGGGGAGGCCATCTTTTATTTGAGTCTCTGTGGTGAAACACGTAGATATCTGTCTGAGATTTTGGCGGAAACATAATCTGAAGAAGAGGAGTTAACGTGGTGCTGGAATACACTAACACACTGCAAAAGCCTCATCTCTGCCCAAGCTGATTTTCATTTTTCTCCAGTTTAGGATAGAAAACAATCTCCTCAGATTGTGTAATTTTGAAAACAAGACTCAAAATAACCTTTGCCCATGAGTATCTCTGTTTAGATTCCAACCTTGCAGCCAGGTTGTGTATGCACAGACATACATCCATTCAGAGCTGAGATACAGAGGTCTGTCACAAATCCATGTCAGAATCTAAAAATGTTAGAAGTTAAAGATGCTACATTAAAGGAAATGAATTGTTAATTCTTGGTTAAAATAGGTGCAATGAAAGATGAAAATTTACAGGGTTTTTCCCCAAGCAATGCCAAAAGCCTTCATTTTGGCTAGTTCAGATTTTTAACAAAAGATTGCAGTAAATGTACTTTGAACTCAGAACAGGAAGGGAGTATAACAGGACATTGGAATCCATTGCATTTCTCATTACAGTAATGATTATGACACCCTTAACCTGTTATCTCCTGATGGATTAAAATTATTTCAATAGCAAACTTCCTTACTGGGACACTCACACTCACGTTTTTGTAACTGCTGACACGCTTTCTTACTGGGAGCTTTTTCTTGCTGGGAGCTGCTGAGGGCTCTTTTCAGAACTCTTCCTGTTTTTTACTCTAATACTGTGACAATTGTATCCAGTGGTCTTTGCCCTTTAAAAGGTTTGTTTTAACCTGAACTAGTTCTGTCACTTGAGTCCTGTTCCACTGTAAATCAGTCTCTTTACTTGGTTCCAGATCAAGTGTTTGGTTCCAATCTCACCAGCTTGTGTCAAAGAGAAAACGGCACGGTGCCAAAGTTCGTGAAGCTGTGCATTGAGCATGTTGAGGAACATGGTATGGTTGATGTTTTTTGTTTCTGAATCTCTCTCCCTCACCACACTATCTAATTTTGACCGTTTAAATCCTTAAAATGCTTAGTCTTAATGTAGACTTATTTGGGGAAAATGATTTGAAACTTGTATCTGTGGTTAGCAGTGAGTTTTCAAGAGTGGGGAGGTAAGTGGGATCCAAAATGGGGAGAGGGGAAGTAATCTTATGGCAGAGAAATTGATCTGCTTCAGTGTATTTCAAGCTGAAGGAGAAGGCAGGACAGCCTCCTGGCAGCAACGCTCTAAGGAAGGAGGGATTACAAGAAGTAATATAATAGCTCAGCCCATCAAGTTGGTTTTTTTTCCAGATGGGGAGAGACTGTCAAAACGTGACCATTCAGTTTTGGAAAGTTTAAGCATGCTAACAATCATTTATATTAAAACTTCCTTGAAACAAACTTCTAGGAAAACATATTCCTGCTCTGTATATGTGTTAACATATGTGTTAATTGCCAGAAGAGGGGTCTATTTGTTTGGTGCCCTGCAGCCAGTTACACAGCTGGTTACATGAAGTTTTATGCAATTCTGGAGACTGTCAGTGCCCGTGGATAACTCGGTTTTTGTTTGCTCTCCTTGAAAATAAGTCTAGTAACTGAAAAATCTATGTTTGAAAGCTACACGTGACATTCTGGGCTGTCTGATGTAAAGGACATCTTCACTTTTTTGTTGAAAATATGTTGGTTGTGACTTCTGACTTGGCTGTAGAATGTGCAGGTTTTCTTGCTTGTTTCTTGCTGTTGTCATTGCCCTGTCTCTTGGAAATGATGACTGAGAGGGGATTATGGAATCTCCATAATAATCATTCAAATACATACCACTCTGTTAATCTGAGAACATTCTCTTGAGAATCAGGGTAAGTGTTACAGGGGAGTACTATGTGTGAATGACTTTAAGGCATCTTCTGTGGGAACTTAATTTAGGATTTTGATGCAGCCTGTAGTTCTCTTTTTCAGTGCTGCAATCTGATGGCCTGGGAGGGGAAAACCAACTGCTTCCATTGCCTTACTCCTGTTCAACAAACTGCCACCTTGCGTATAACAGCAGGCTTTATTCCCTTTGCAATCTGCAGTTTGTGAGAAAGGGGTTATTTTGCATTGTTCTTTTTTTTATTTTTTTTTTTATTTTTTTTTATTTTAGAGACAGGACTGCAGTGAAGATAGTGGTGAAGTTTTCCTTTTTTAAATACCCGAGGGGAAGCTGGCAGAAATGAACAGCTTTTTTTTCCCCGCTTCTCCAACTCTTCTTTCCTCCTACCAGTACACTTCAAATCAGTTCTTTCTGTAAATAGTGGATTTATGGGGAAAAGGGATGTGTCAGATGGTGCTGGTAACTGTGCTGTGTTGCATCAGACAACTCCTTGAGGAGCTACAGGGGCTTGCAGGTACTCTGGCAACACTCACCCTTCTCAGTGGCACTGACTCACACGCTGCATTCAGTTGGCATTTTCAATTAAATTCTTTATCTCTTAATCACTTCTGAGTAACTGCAGCAGCAACCACAGAGACACAGTTTTCTTTTCTGGTTGAGTGTGCAAGACTGTAAAGGCAAGGGCTACCCATTTTGGTTTTGTAGGTAGTGATGAGTGTGCATGCACATCATTCCTTCTCCATGCAAACCTGGTCACTTGACAACTTTGAGATGCTCTTGATGCATGACTTGATTTGGTTTTTCTTAACGGTACATTAAAAAATGGAACATCCACAAAATACTTGATTCTTGCATGTTGGGTTCCTGTGTACCCCCTGCCCACCCACCAAGAGCATCTTAGAAGAGACACCCAGTCTCATTGGGGAAACTTGGAGCTACAGCCTCATCACTGCTGGTCTCCTGCATAGGAAGTTTTGGTGGTTATTTTGAGCTTGACACTGCCAATGCTGTGTCGTCTAACCAAAGCTCTTCTGATATGCCCTGCCCATCAAAAAAGCTAGTTTAATTTCTTTTTTATTTTTGGTTGTTGTTTTGGGGTTTTTTTGTTGCACCAGCTGTGCTTTGCTACAGGTGGGTTTCTTTTCTTTTTGCTGAGTAGGTGTATAAAGAGGCAGCCTAATGATTGCAGAGTTCATACAGGTGTAAGGTATTAAAATGGATGTGTCCCTTTGTTTTAGGATTAGATGTTGACGGCTTGTACCGAGTTAGTGGCAACCTTGCGGTGATACAGAAGCTAAGATTTGCAGTCAACCATGGTAAGCTTCCTTCAACTATTACAGCTGCATATATTTTCAAATGGTTGAAGTTCATAGTTTTGGAAAAACATTTTCTTAATGTATAACTGCAGTCTTTCATGTGAAGTTGCTGTCATCTTCAAAGTAAGATACTTCAAAATTGCAGGATTTAGTGTGTCATGGACATAATTTGTAAAAGCTAATAGGCTGAGGCTGGACATTAGGAAAAAATTCTTCAGAGAAAGAGTGGTCAGGCACTGGAATCGGCTGCCCAGGGAAGTGTTGGAGTCACCATCCCTGACTGTGTTTCAGAGTAGATTAGATGTGGTGTTGAGGGATATGGTGTAGGGGAGAACTTGTAGAGTAGGGCTGATGGTTGGACTCGGTGATCCCAAGGGTCTCTTCCAGCCTGAATGATTCTATGATTCTAATATCCTGGAAGTTTGGTCTTATGTAGAAACTGCTAGAACATAGTTCTAAAGAAAGGTGGTAATAATAGTAACAAAAGAAATTCATATCATGTGTAAAAACAGTATACATACTAAACTAGCATGAAAACTGTGAGTTAATGCTTTTTAGTGAGATTTTCTACTGCCTTTTAGTATGTGGGTGCTTGGCTCCTCTTCACCATACTCTGTGTGCACCCCCCTTTCCTGTGGCTGTATCTCAGTGTTTTGTTCAGTGGGAACCAATAGGCAGCTTGTTACAGGAAGAGGACGGCAGCCCGTCTACACTCTGACCTCTCATTTCCTCATTAATAGGTGTCTAACAGTAAATTTTGTGTTGTGTCAGCAGCTCCTGTCGCTTCTGGAAAATGCCCTTGGTGCAAGGGAGCTGCATGTAGTGCCAGTTCCCTTGCCATCTCTGCAGGGGTTGTAGAGCTATCCCCTTTTACGCTGCTGCAGCTCCGTATCCCAGCAGAGAGTATTCACTGCTTTAAAAGCTATAAGTACAGAAGAGTAGTTACATTTATTTTTGTTTAAAAAAAAAAAGAAACACTTTAGTAGTTAAATTATTAACATTATTAATTTTTCTCTCTCAGATGAGAAACTAGACTTGAATGACAGTAAATGGGAAGATATTCATGTCATCACAGGAGCTCTAAAGATGTTTTTCAGAGAGTTGCCAGAGCCGCTGTTCACTTATAATCACTTCAATGACTTTGTCAATGCAATAAGTAAGTCTGGAAGACGTGTGTGTGCTTTTGTGTAAGCTCTGCTCGGTATGGACAATGGGATTATTTTGGACAAGTAAAAATAACGGTTTGGTTATGAACATCCCTAAGTCTTACCTAAAATGTCCTGTCAGAAATGCCCGGGCTGGTCAGGAGGTGGCAGTATTTTATCTCATATTAGTACTGCAAAATGTTTACTTCCCAGCCCTTTAAATTTTATGCTAAAGTTTAAAAAAAAAAAAACAAACTGAATTTTTGTTTCTACACCTCATCCGTTTGCAGAGCAAGAACCAAGGCAGCGTGTCCATGCTGTTAAAGATTTAATCAAGCAGTTGCCAAAACCAAATCAGGACACTATGCAGGTACTCTTTAGACACCTGAAGAGGTAAGTAGCAGATAGAAGGAATGGCTTTGTATTGCTGATCCAATAATAAATAATCCAATTAAAAGTACTAAGTGACTCTTCCCACTGTTATTTTTTTGCCTATATTGGACTTGATGAAAACAATATATCAGTCTGTATTTATACAAGCCTGCAGAGCACTAAACAGACTTTAGACAGTCTGTGTTCTAGTTGCAGTGTTTACTGCCAAGCTCTTGTGTTCGAGGGGTTGTGAGAGGACCAGGGATAGCATTTCAAAACAAAACTTTGCTAGAGAGGAATCGCAGCAGCTGTGTGTCCTAAAAATGAGACTACTCGAGAAATGAATACGTGAATGGTCATTTGCTTTGGATTGTGTCTTTTTCCTGTCATCCTGTTATTCAAACCACTGATAAGTCTCTTTTTGTGTATTTTTTTTCCTCCTTCAGAGTTGTAGAAAATGGCGAGAAGAACCGAATGACCTATCAAAGTGTAGCAATAGTTTTTGGTCCAACATTATTGAAACCAGAGAAAGAGACTGGTAACATAGCAGTCCACACAGTATACCAGAATCAGATTGTAGAATTAATTCTACTGGAATTGAATTCCATCTTTGGACGCTGACGTTTTTCTTGGAGTAGCAACTGGAAGTGATGGGTTGGCAGCAGTACTCCATCAGAAGGAAATGCTCTGGCTGTGTATGATGGATTATGTTTGTGGACCAAGCAGTAACTTGTTTTTTGCACTTTTGGGGAGGGGAGAAACAGGAGAAATGTTTGACCACTTTAATGCGAATTAAAGACAACACTTTGGATTTCTTGGAAAAGTTCAATGTAAAAAGTGAATTGAGAAGTTAATAGTTTGCCTTTTTTAAAGTAGCATTGGAAAAATGTAATATAGGTTCATACACTGGATTTCTTGGAGAGTAAAGCTATTAATCTCAAACTGGAAAATCTGGAATTTAATCTTAAAATTCTTCCACTTGATAGGGAAGAGTCCTACCAACTAGTATAGAAAAATTCAGTGAAGTTACATCTTAAGCTTGTGTATCACAACTTACTTGGATCTGTATGACACTTTTCCAAGGGGTTTCTGCATGCAGTGACGGTATTAAACTTGTGCTAACAGTTTGGTTTAGCTACTCAGATCTAATTCCTCATTTGATATCTCCTCTTTTCTTTTCTTCCCCTCCCTTTTTCTTTCCCCACTTTTCTTTATTTCTTTCTCCACATCCCCCAGCAACCACTCTGGAAATTTTAGTTGCTTTATAGAACAGCACACTATTTCAAACACTGAACTTGTAAGAATATCCCGCAACGGATATTTCCCTTGTGGCGTAACAGAAGTCATATTTAATAAACATGTTCATTTTTTTCAGGGTATTTCCAGAGCTAAGTTTTGTGCTATACCGATTGAAAGCTAAAATCCTAAGTAAATCCCGACTGTAATACTGTGTCGAGTACTTGGTTATCATGCTGTGGTAGTGGAAGATTCTTGATGTACATATGGGCTGTCCTTTTGATTCTTGTACATACTTCAGTTCCTGTATAGTTAAGAACACTTTAGTCACACATTTCTAATCCCGGGTAGAGTAGCTCCNTAATTACATTTGCGGGCAAATAACTGTAATGCAAATGGTACTGGAGAAATACTGAGTGTGCTTGCTAAATTGTTAATGCACTACAAGAGGAGCCTTTTAGGTTATTTAATATGTACAGGAAATGTTAGAAAAAAATGTATTATGAATTCTAACATCAACCAATAGTGAAACTCATGTTTTGGTAGATAGATGTTTGATGGAATCCATGATGCTAAATTTAAGATTTTCTTTTTACATTAATGTAGAATAATTTGTAAAATTGGTTTTGAAAGATTTTGTTACAGGGAGCATGGTCTGCTGAAGATTTTTTTAAATGTATTTTTCTAGACTAACTGCTGTATTTTGACATATTTGTTATGTCTAACCTGAATAAAGAAAACTGTTAGCTCTTTTAGAGTTTGCCATTCCCGCTTCAGACAACATGAGCCCCCCTCACCAGTAGGCCAGATGCATCTTACTGCTTAGCATAGATACGATTTGTGGCAAAGAGTTGTCACGCTGGATTAAAAAAGGAGTATTTCTTCATAACCTGACAGTTTTAGGGACTTCCCCACTGCCTTTCTTTAACAACTTAAATTCTAACAGAAGGTTCAGAGAGGGCAGAAGTAATTTATAGATAGAAATTTGTGGTCTTTAAATCATAACCCAGTTTACTTGGAATCTGCTGTAGGGAAAGCAGATGCATTGGGGAGATAACTGCATTTCACCTTTGGTCTGTGGTGCCCGTTTCCCAGCACAGCTCTGACTCATGGCAGAGGGGGTGTGTGGTGAAATGCTGAGGTGAAGGTGGAGGAACGGGAGGAGAATTTCACAAGCATAGGGCTTGCATGAAAAGTCTTCAGAGATAAAAGAAGATGAGTTATCTTGTGGCTTTCTCACTGTCTTCTTGTGGTAATGGTGTAGTTCTGTGGTTTGCAAAGTAAGCTGGGTGAGAACTGTGAAAGCTCCATCTCGACATTGTGCTCTCAGCCTCCTGGTAGGCTGTCAAACCGGAGCGGGGCTGAGTGGCAGCTGTGTCCCAACCTACTAGAAAGTATCAACAAAGTTGGAATCTGTTGCTATAGATAATTCAAATCCCAACTTCAGCTGTAAAATAAAGAATTCCTGCTACTAAATGAGAGGGCTTATCTGCAGGTCACCGTCTCTGTATGAGTGTTGTGTTTTTCAGAGAAAGAATGCCTTTTTAAAACAATTTGATAATGAGGATGTCACATTTCTCCTTGTATTCCCCCCAAATAAAGCATTTTGGTATTACAGTCTATAGTATGGTTTTGTGTGGTGACATTGTCACGTTTAAATGTTGTCACTTTTAGTTTGGGGGAGTGTGTGTGATTCTTTTTCATATGAAAGAGGTGCAGCTAAACACTTGAAGCATTCAGGAAGAGGAGGCTGTCCAAGCTGATCCTGTGCTTGTTGTGACAAACTTGAAACTGTATCAGCAACATTGGGTTTCTTCACTACTTGCAATACCTTGTCTTGTTCCTGCAGTTAGCTTCCTTTGAAAAAATCAAAGCCAGATTTTTGCACAAGCACAGCAGGGGAAAGCTATTTCTATTGGATGAAGCATAACTAAATTTATATAGTCCTCAGTTTGGGCTTTAAATTGGCTTTAGTTCTGGTTTAAAACCAATTTAAAGACTGGAATATAAATTTTGCAGCCATAACCTCTCAGAAGATCCTGGAGGTCCAATGGTATGTACTGGTGCCAGCTGAAATTGTATTCCAGCAGGAGAGCTGTGTTCAGCTCTGCAGTTCAGCTACGGATGTGCTTGATCTGTACCGGTTATGGGCTTCTTCACTTCCAAGCTGGAGAGAAAAGTGGGGACACAAAAGATAAGGCAAATACACACGGCCATTTCATGTAAACGAGTTTTTAAAAATCAGAGTTGCATGTAAATAAAGCTTCCTGCGTGCAAGTGGATGGGTCACGCTTACCACCCAGGCCCAGACTCTCCTCCCCATCTTCCCAGAGCCAGGATAAACTCCCTTTGTGCTGAACCCATTGTATCCCGGCAAGTGCATCCTCAATGCGCAGCGTGGGAGAGAGGGAGTTCATAGGTAATGCAGTGTCAGTTTATTCCTATGTAGAGCCCTGACTTTTTCCCCTTAAAGGGAACAGCTTTATTTAGCCCCAAAGTAATCATATTTTCAGAATCAATTGGTTAATTCATAAACCAGAACGTAAACCAAGCACAGTGGGGCATTCTGTTGGGCGAAGGGGGAGGTACAGCATGTCTAATGAGGCCTCCTGCAACCGCCGGGGAGAGGAGAGCTCCTCTGAAGAATCTTAATTAGCCTCCACAATTGCAAAGTTTTGTGGGCAAGCAGCTGGTAGGACTGGATCAGACCTTTACAAAAGTGGGCCTATGTGATTGTGGGACTTAAATGAACATTCCCCCCCCCAACCCCCCGCCATAGCATAGCATTCTTGTAAACAGGGCACTTGTAGAACAAGATCATACTGTGTAACCAACCAACATGAAAGACATTCAGAGGTGACTTGGCCCCTTGGTCCTTTTTATTGCCTTGGGAATTAAATGACGGCTCTAATATTAGTGTTTCCTGCAGCTTTCCCAAATGGATTGGAGTTTGTCAAGGTATTTAGCTACTACTTTCTGTCAAAAGAAGAAACCTCTGTTGCGGTGAGCAAACTCGGAACCCCAAAGTGGAACACGCAGGGATAGTACCGGTTTATTTCTCGTATAACCTCATCCTGCAGCTTATTGTGCTGAAACGTGGTTGGTGAGGGAAGGGGAGAGCAGATCCATGGTGTGGGAATAAGTAAATGCAAAACACTGAAGGCAGCCAGCCAAAGCAGGTGTGATGGACAGGCAAGATAGCAGAGAAACAGGCACTTAGAAAATCTGCTGGAATCCAGGCCAGAGCCCAGGGAAAAAGCTAGACTGCCGAGAGTGTGCTTTGGTTTTTAAAATGTCTTTCCTCTTTTTCCACTCACTCAGGACAGATGAAGGCCTGGCTATATTTTGTAAAGGTGATTTGCTCTGTAAACAGGTGGAGTTCAAGTGACATTGCAAGATGGCAGTGCCCATCTTTCTCTGGGCTTTTCCAGAGCATCTTCTGTGTGTCGTCTCCTCAGTGAAAAGCTTGCGGGCAGGTTTATTTGACACAAACACCTGAGTGCTAATGAGAGGCAAGAACTATGTTCCTTCAGTATAATCCTGAATACACAACCAGCATCTGTGCAATACAAAAATAAACTTGTTCTCAGTTTGGCAGCATTACTTTGGTGGCACTGAGTGCCCCATCTGAGATCTGAACCTTGCGGCACCAGGTCCTGAAGAGCATATGTAGCCTTGTCTGTTACAATCTTAGCACACCAGAAGGAAGAAATATATGAAGCTGGAAAGTGGGAGTGTGCTGAAAAAAATAAACCCCCAAGCTAAGCTACCTTCACAACCAGTTCAGGTTTGCATGTGTGTACAGATCTGCTCAGAAGAGTTTGTTAATTCATACTGTGAAAGAAACAGCTGTCCTCTAAAAAATTAAATGCTGTAATTAAAAGCTGTCATTTTTTACATCAGGCATTGGAAGATAAACATTAAACATTGGCCAGTGTGTCTAGTTCATCATTTGCATCCAGCCAAATGACTGGAATCAAATCCCCGGCTGCTGCTGTGCCAGTGCCCTCTGCCTTTTCTTTACCAAGAGAGTGATGCTGAGCTGGGGGTGGCTTGTTGGCTTTCTGCATGCAAGTGTCCTGCCTAGCTACTCGTTTCTGTAAGAGGAGGTACCTAACCAAGAAACAGATCTGCAAAACACCTTTCTCCAAGAAAAACTTGCCTATCAGCCTGGGCTGGGCAGTGTTTTGTCTGCAGGCTCTTCTGCTGGGCAGTGCTGGCACTGAGGTCCCCTGCCTGCTGCAGGGATGCTCGTCCCGGGACCCGTCCTGCTCAAATTCACAGCTTTCTTCTGTGAAGAAAAACACAGACATGGTGGTGTAATAGGTAGAGCTCCTCTGTCACTCCCTTAAGGCATTTTGTACAACAAAGGATACCACAATATTTCCTCTTATAAAATAGCTGGTTCATAGCTGAAGTGCTGTTCTCGTGGATACACTAGTCCTGCTCTAAGTTTTCTCTTTGAACTTTTAAAGATAAGACTTCTGTTCCTATTAATCTCTCCTTTTCCTGCATCCACCCACCTGCTATTCCTGCTGCACTGAAAGTCAATCCGGCTTGGACCATTTGCTTCCTTATTTGTACAAGAGCCTGGAGCCCGAGGGCTGGAATGTGCTGTGCTCTGCCCAGAGCGCTGCTTCGCCTGCGGGGGCTGCAGGCTGCGGTATGGCCACTTCATTAGAAGGCAGTCATCAGCATTAATGCTAAATGGCAATGTAAAGGGGGAAAAAACACAACAACCAACCCATAAAAAAAAAGCACCATTAAAACTCGGTCCTTTCCAGGTAATAGTTAAAGCAGGCTGCCTGCTGCTCCCCTGTCTCCCTCAGTGCCTGTTCTTCTGTGTTGCAGAAATATACATAAGCTCAGCAATTAGGTATTATAATTGGCACAAGACAGAGGGACAGCGATGTAATTCTGTACAACCACCAAATCACCGTCTGTGTCGCTTGTGTAGGCTGAGCTGTGAGCCAGCTGTCAAGAGGACTGCACAACCCTCAGGTTTGCATTAAAACACTGCAGCTATAGCCCAGGATCATAATTGTTCTCTTTTATTTTTTTTTTTTTTTTTTGCCTGAGCTTCCCAGCCTGCCCTATTCAAATGCACAAAAATAAATAACTTTCTCTCTACCTTTCCTATTCATGGAGTACAGCAGCTCCGTGCAGCAAACCAAGTGCTCATGGG
This sequence comes from Jacana jacana, assembly GCA_013400555.1. NCBI lineage: Eukaryota > Metazoa > Chordata > Aves > Charadriiformes > Jacanidae > Jacana > Jacana jacana. The sequence continues at coordinate 115,042 of VZTM01000854.1, read as the reverse complement.
TACAGCTTCTTTCCCTGTATATACACAATTTAGTTAAGAGGGGGAGAAGACAGATTATTATAAACATTGAACGGCGGGCGGCATCATTAGCTCTTAAAAATCATAACTAACTCCCCAGGTGGTTGTCCTAATAAGTTCTGGGCTTTCTTTGCATCCCTGAGATAAAAAGAGAGCCTGAGCACGTGAGAGCGAGATGCAGCACAACGAAGCAGTTCCCGTGCTGTATGAGCCAGAGGTGGGACCAGTGCCTTTCCTGCCTTCCTGCTGCCTTTCTAATTTGCTGGGTCATGAGCTAAGGCTTGTGGCATGTTGCAGGCCAGGCAGCATGATTATAATGGTCCTCGCTGGTTTTAAAGAATCTCTGAATGAAGTTGGCATGTTGCCTTCTATTTATCCATTGGCTTCCTTGTTTCCACTTGGCCATTCATGCCCTGTGTCAAATGAAAGCTCATCTCCTGGCCAAAGCTTCATCCCTTTTTCTCTCCTAAAGTAGCGCTGCTCCATTGAGCAAACCTTTTTTGTCACCTACAGCAGCAGTTGCTCAGGGCATTCCTGGGGAGTGTGATGGCCATGATGGTACCCAGTACTGCCACTGTCCCCACTACTGACCATGAGTTCAATAAAGCCCTGTTAAGGTTGCTTTTTCTTCACTGCAGCCTGATATATGAGTAGGGTTCTTGCAGCCACAAACGCTCCCCTCTTTAAAATGCTTTACACCAGATACAAAGAAATCCTCAAAGCTGTGAGCTGCTGCAAGGAGGTGTAAATGCTCAGCTGCCCTGCAGCAGAGCCGGGCATGAATGGGCCCCAGCAGCCCCACTGGCATGGTCCTGCCATGGGATGTGGCACCCAGCACAGCAGCCTCTCCTCCAGTCCAATAAGGGAAGCCTTTCTGGGAAAAAAACTAGGCAAAACGAGCCACCAGTCAGCCTAACAGGGCTCCTGCCTGTCCCTGCCCAGACACAGCCCACCTGCAGCACTCCCTGGCTGTAGCCAGCAGCACTGAAGGCAACTGCAGGCACAGAAGCCTGGGCTGGGAGACAGAGCTGTGTTTCTCCCAGGCCCAGCAGCAGTTTGGGCTGACTCTGAAAAGCCTCCACTGATAGAGGGTAGAGTCTCCCAAACAGTCTTATCTAGCACAAAATTCTCATCTCACTCAGAAAGTCTTTCTTTTTGCACATCTAAGTAGCCCTTGCTGCAGTTCACTTTCATCTTGTTCCTTGATCTGTCCTTATCCATTGCTTTAATCCCATTCTGCAATGTATATGGGGAGCTACTTTTCCCGGCACCTCTAGACACGCAACAGCAGTCCATGAAACTATAAAAGGTTACTGCGTCTCATTTCTCCCTTCTCTAGACTAAGCAATCTCAATCCTCTTAATCTTTCCTTGGATGTCACACAGCCAGCTGGTTCCAGCACAGGACAGGAAAGTGTGAGTTCACATCCCCCTCAAGGAGATGCCTTTAGCACTCACCTATTAAATAAAAATGAGCTGCAGAATATCCTTCACTTCCCCTTCACCTCTTGATACCCACCCTCCAGGTCATCCACGGTCTTTGCTTTATGGGCTTGTCCAACCCTGGTCTTGTGCCCTGGACGCTCCCACTGTCAGCAGATACAGAAGCTCTGGTCTTTGTGTCCCTAAATCCATTCTCGAATCCCTGGTTTCCAGCCACTTGTAGGACTAGAGACCTTACAACCCCTGGAGCTATGCAGCAATCAAGGCACATTTTGCTTTCTGAAGCAATTAGCCAGCACTTAGTCACCTATGCCCTGTTTTACATATAGAAGAGTGGCTTAAGGCAAGTGCTGTAGCTACTGTGCCGGAGCACTTGCTGCAGGCTGGAGCTCCCTGCCTGCCCTGTAGCGTTTTGCGGGAGAAAGGTGTGCAAATCAGTCTGCATGACATCTCTAGGGACATGTCCTTGGAAGGAGCAAAAGCTCAAATTAAGAGCTGATACATCAAACCACTCCAAAATTTACATATCTACTCAGAAGTCTTGGCAAGGAATAGTGGCATTCATTAAATAATGGGGAGGAAAATGAAAACCATCATGGGCAGCTGCACCATGACTGTGTGTCTGAGGTGTTTACTCTTATTTCTTTCCAGAACTCCAGGTTTGGGAGATATCAACACACAGGTAACTGCAACTCCTGCTGTCCTTGTGAACATAAGCTTTGTAGAAGCACCAGGGACCTGCTAGAAAGAGCTACTCCCAGGGCTGGGCCGTGGGCTGGGGCTGATGCAGCCTGAAGCAGCACTAGCAATCTGCCTCCTCGACTGTCACCAGGGCACTGCAGAAGGATGCACTGACCCCCAAGATACAGACTTGAAGAGGGAAGAGGGAGAATTGCTTTCAGAAGCTGTCACTGAAAGCAGCAGCCCCATCACAACCTGCTGCTGCTGCAAACATCTCGGGCAGGGGCACCGCCACAAACTGGAGCAGACCCTGGGCTTCACCTCCTCTGCTTGTTGCCTGTGGTATGTCTCTCTGTGGCTCCTGCAGAGAGTCTGTGGTGGTATCCACCCTGTCCTGCCTTAACCTGCAGCTTCTGTGAATCAGGCTGGCTGGGGGAGAGCTGTACTGCCGGCTGTGCACCAGGGAGGCAAGGAAAAGCTGGGATTACATTTCTACTACCGGTAGGAAAAGCAACAGTTGAAGCACAGTGTGGTTAGCTATGTGGTAGCAGCTGGAAGAGGGTTTTGGAGACAGAAACACCAAATGTATTTAGAGTGATTATATTTTTCAAGACAAAGCTTGTTGTGACAATCAATTATTTAACTTGGAGAGGTTCTCAGCAGTACAAAAAGTCAAGGCTCGGAATGTTAAAAACCAAGATTAAAGAAAAAACAGGATTTGACCTAGTCTAGCGGATTTTTCCAACAAATGAAAGGAATGTACCTCCATATTACTACTTCACCTGAGCTGCTGATCAGCACTACACCTGCCTCACTGGGAAGAACATGGCAAAAGGCGGAATTTTCTTTAGTTTTCAGGCACCCATAAAAGGCTGCACACTAATGAAAACCTGAGATTTAAACCCTGAAGAAGAAAATATTGTAAAGCCATGCAGTGGCAGTCTGGGGGCTAGTAATGATTTTCTCGCAGTGCACTGCTGTGTGGAAGGTGTGCCTGAGTTTCCTTCCTGACAACTAGCTCAAGGTCTGCAAAGCAGAGCCTCTGATTCCCTTTTTATTCACACAAGGTGTTCTCCAATCAAGCCACAAAACTCTGGGCAAAGTTGGGAGAGACAGAATTTATAATTCAGGGCAGAGCAGATGGCGGAGTCACAGGGAGTGAGTTACTGCTCCTTTGATACCACCACCTGGGCCCCCTCCCACCTGCCCTGCCAACAAACCCTGGCAAAGTTTGCTGTTCTTCCCCAAAGCCCTGTTCCCTACCAAGCTGGCCAACAGCATCTTGAACTGTTGCACTTTTTATATTTAAAGCACTTCAAAGAGAGGGAACATGTAATTAGGAGGACTCTAGTCCCCTTTTTGCAACCTTAACCCTGCTCCTGTTCAGGCCAGCAGAACAGCAGTGTCACCTTCCCCTGGGATAATGAACTGAGTCTGTCAGACTCCTTCCCAGGGAGGTGAAATATCTAGCAAATTCTGGCCCCTGGTACCCATTAAGCACAAATCGCTTCAAGATTGCCATGACCTGATCCCATTGCTTGTCCTTGGTTCTGATCATCATCTTCATTACCTCTCCTCTGCCGAGTACACTCATGAACTCTAGCAGGCTGCAAAAATCCCCCCTCTCAACCCACTCCTTGAGTCATGCACCAGATGCAGCTCTGCACGGGCAGGAGGGCCCCGGCTCTTCACCAAGCCAGCCACAACAACCTGCAGCCAGGCTCCCAGCGTGGCCATAGCTTACCCTACAGTGGCTTGCTCTGGAGTCAACAGCCTGGGCCAAGGGTGGGCTGGATCCTCTGGCTGAAGAGTATCTTGGAGAAGACAGGCGACGCTCACCAGCCCACAGAGAGGTGGGGTTTCCAGGTAAATTTTGGCCACGTCCTCTCCTTCTTCTGAGAGCACACACTTCTTTTCTTGGAGTACCTGGCTACCAGCAGAAGTGAGATCACAGCTTTGTCAGTTAAGAATACCCATCTGATTATCTATGTCTATCCTTTATTTTTCTGGCTGCAAGTGGTCCTGGAAGGCCCAGGATGGTTCACCTTAATGAAGCCAGACAGTGTGGGCATATGTTTTTTTTATTCTTCCCTGCTTTCTCCCAAAAAGCACCATGCAAGGGCTCTGGTTTCCCTTTTAAAAGGGTCTCGTAGCCTTCCCTTTGAGAGTGCTGAGAGGTCTCCGCCATGCAGCAATCTTTTCACAGCATAATTATTCTCCGTTAAGGCCTCAGAGACTGCGAGGCTCCTGACATTTTTCATTGCCTGGAGAGGGGTAATTTTTCATTGCTTTTCCTGAGGACTCTTGCACTTTGCAACAGTAATGGAGCATCCAGCTACACCGAGCTGCAGCCTACAGTTTATTTTTACCTCCTGATGGACATAAGCTGAAGGACTTCCAGCTAAGACTGGGAAAAAGGGGAAGGGTAAGCAAAGCTGTTAAGCGAATTATTGCAGAAGTTCACAGCAAACCACAGAGTCTTTCATGGTGGATGTAAAATTATTTTGAAATTGTACGATAACAAGATGCACTTTACCAAATACTAAGCTACAAGTAAAAAGTAGCAGGAGAGAAGGGATCTCCTGTTACACTAGAATAAATAAACTCTGAAATACAATCAGCAATATCATGCATGTCTCTATCTGGCCCCAGCCACAGATCTAGAGGCCAGATCCCCGCTGCAGCTGGTATGTGATTGTGTCAGCTGAGCTGCTGATGGAGGAAAGACGTGGCTTCATCTCTGGGATACACACTATGAAAAACAGAGCCTAGAAACCTTACTTTGGCAGGATTTGCACATCTCCAGCTAGTTAATGCATTTTTTCACGTAGGCTCTTTAAAAGAAAGTAACTGCTCTTGCAAGCAGCTGGTAAACAAACAAAGCAGAAAGGGCTGAAATTTTAGTTTGGTAAATTAGAAATGCTGTTGCAAGCAAGAAGTGTTTTCAGATACTTCTGAAATCTATCATCTAATCAAAACATCTACCAAAACTTAGATGAGCAGCAACTTATAAGCCTGAAAAATAAAAACATCTGAGTTCTGCCAAACCTTCCCAGTGTTTTGCCAAAGAAGTGTTTTAGTTTCAAGCTCTTAAAGGGAATTAGCTCTGAGAACAAAACTGTAAGGCAAAAAATAAATTCTCTTTTAATTTATTTTCTGGTAGCATTCCCAGTGGTGCTGAAGAAATGCAGGCGGGGATTCTCCCCCTTACAAAGAGTATGGGGAGGGGGCTGGGGGGCACACACAGGGCTAGGGGACACTGCTCTAGACAGGGCAAATCCCTGCTGCCCAGGCAACCAAACGCCTTTCTGTCCTGCAGTTACTTCTCCCTTATATCAGACAAACCACACTTAGGTCACAGAGTAGAAGTCAGTTGATTTTCTTCAGCACAGTCTAGGGCAAAACAGAGTATGATGCTGCTTTGCTCCAGACAGGGGGCTTTTTCTCTTTTTCTTTTTAAACCCAACCCTAAAATTCAAATTAGCCTCCAGCTCAAAGCCTTTACCACCAGGGCATGAATGCTAAATAGCCCGCTCCCAGCCCAATCTGTTCACTGCCTGGCTAATGATTATTCTCCATAGAAACCCTACCAGAGTCAGTTATTATTCTCTCCTCATGCACTTGTATCTCTCTTGTATTTATATAAGATTAAGTAGCCCTGTTAGGTTTTTATCTCTCTGATTGGAGCTTATTTTAACCTCAATTAAGCCATCAGCCCAGCTTTCTGAAGGCAGAGCAATAGCTTAGCCATTATCATTCTCTCCACCTTTTGTATGAAAATGATGTTGAGGATTGGTTGCTTTGGGGATTGCTCTGTGGCAGGTAACCAACGCGGAGAGTCGGGGAGGATAAATGGTGCCAGACTCCCAGAGGTGCCGTGGCACTGTGTAATTATTGTTCCAGACAGCTGAAATCAGCGGGGTTTCTGGTTCCCCTGCTTAGTTTCAGTCTGCCATGATTGCTGGCACAGAAAGATGCTGATTATAAGTAAACATTAATTATGCCCTGCTACCCCACTGCTAGCATCACTGGGCTTGCAAGCAACAGACGCACAGCGCTATGCTTGGCTCCCAACGCTGAAAAATCATCTATACAGGTTTCAATGTCCAGATTTTCATCTCACTCAGTCAGAGGACATTGCTCCGAAATACCATCCTCATGCAGAGCTGGAGTAACGGCGCTTTTTGTACCACTGCCTATATGCTGTACTTCAATGTTGTTACTAAAATAAGTGACTAATAGATTTATTCTTTGAAGAAGGTGAGCTCAGGTGATGCAGCAAGCTGTTCTGTTATCTGCTCCAGAGCAGAGGAATCACCTTAGTGTCTTTAAAGGAAAAAAAAACCTCCAAGGCAAATAAAACTTATCAATCATCCTATATGTCAAAGTAATTTTTTTCAGATGCTGAGCCTTTTTTTAAATGGCAGCCTATGCCTTCTTTTTGATGTGGCTTTGAGATTTCTTTTTCTCTTTGCTAAGGGTGGTTTAGAAATGCAGAGCCTACAGCGTCGCAGACTGTAAACACTGCTCCTTGAGTCCCATGGACAGTTACAAAGTGATTTCCATGGCATTTGAAATGCAGCCTCCAATGCTGATGGAATTTCACTGTGCCGTGATTGCACTGCACTGCAGTGAAATGGGTTCAATTTGATTATCTGGCTATTCCATTTCGCCGATATTTACAACCCTCCTGACCTCTGGGGGGAGGGGAGGCCAGGCAGCCAATCCCGCCGGAGGCATTTCAAAAGGTCAAAGCAATACAGCGCTTACCACTATAATTCACCGGCTCTACAATTCGGAGACTGGGCTCTCATGACAAAAATTGGCAGAAGAACATAGTTGATTTGAAATATTTGTCTGTTCCCAGAGCAAACACAGAAAATAGAGAATATTTTAAGAATTCACCCCTTTCTCCTTTTGGCACGTGGTGATGTGCAGGCGCATAAAAGCAGCACACGGACAACACCACATTTTTTATAAGTTACCTTGGCTGGTGGCAAAATGTTTGTGTTGGACTGGCTGGACTGGGACCCTCCCCTCTCATATGCAGCCTCTGCTCCTATGTTAACACTTTTACAGCCCCCTGGGGATGCTTTTGAGCGTGCTGCTGCTGCTGCTGCTCCCAGGCGGCTGTTCCTCTCTGCACCTCGTCCCCACCATCCCCGCTCAGCAGCAAGGCCCCACTGTCCCTCCTGCATCGCACGAGCTGCCTGGGGGGCTCAGGGGCAGAAAGCCCTTTTCAAATTTGAATTAAGCTTCTCATGCAGTCCTCCTGCTCTGAAGTACAGCTTCATTAAAGTCATGAGAAACCACCACCCATTCCAACTGGTTAAGCTAAGAGAATAGCGTGATAGTTCCAAAGCAATATTTTAAAAATCTTGTATACTTCAAAGGGTCCAAAAGTCAGGAGGGAAGTAAAGCAGCTTCAGGCTCATGCAAGTCAGCTCAGCTACCCAGTTCAGAATTTTCTATCCCTTCCAAGCCCAGGTTCTGGATCTGCATGGCCATGCAATCTGCATCCACATTTTGCACCTCTCGTGTGCTTGTATTAAGACTTACATCTTCACTGAAGTCAGGCTTTGCCAGAGCTCCTGGGGCCAGAGGCGCTGTGAGTTATAACAGTTTCATTTTGAAAACTGCACTGGCTTTTGTTTGTTTTAAAACGAACACTTTGTATGACATCTCCTGAGAACTCCCGTCTATCATCTAACATGTTATTGGATTAATACAGTAGAGAGTAGAGTCTGAAGGGCAGCTGTAAGACCTACTTCTTAGCATCTTTTATCTTTGCTGGGAAGATCTATTTGAAAGGCAGCCTAACAGAGCAGACCTGCTTGAAATAAGGTACTCCATCAGCTCCACGAGTCAGCACAGATCAAAATACAAAGTGGGTCTTATAGGGAGACATTTCATTTAGATGCTGCATCAGGTTGGAAAAGGATCTCTTGGGACTTGTGCCGCTTTTCCCCAAAGCTCCCATGAGCTTCTGGTCCTCTGGTCCTGGTGACACCCTGCCACTGCACAAAACTGAGAAGATGAGGTTTCTGTTCAGGTCAGGGATGAGCACTGGCTTGGACAGTCATGCTCTGACTGTTTCAGGCAGAAAATGCTTTCCTCGTGCAGCTCCCGCCGCTCCAGTCAGCAACACACTGCACCACCGCCTTCTGCCCGGTATTAGCAGGGGTATCTGATCACACACCAAGCTGATAGCAGCTTGCAGGGAGAGGAAGAAGAGCAAATAAGACCTGTGGTAGAAAGCAGCTTCTGCTCACACACAGAGCTTAAAATGAGCTTTGAACCAGAGGAAGTAAATATTGCTTTAATGTCCCAGCATCTGGCACCAGCTGGGTGTGCTGCAGGGCCAGCGAGTGGGACATGGCTAGATGAGGTGTTTAGGGGTGTTTCAGTCAAGCCCAACCACTGGCACAGATTTGGGGTTTTTTTCACACATGGAAAAGGTTACAATTTGCCTTCACCTTTAGTTCTTAATTATTCTCGTTTTCCCCCAATTTCTTCTATTTCTTTCTCCTCACTCTTCGTTTTGTGTTTGCCACCCTTCAGCAAGAATCACTCACCTCCCCCCATCCCTTTCTTAAAACATCTCAGTATTTACAACTATAAACATTTCAGGCTGTCCCAAATTCTTCAATACACGACCATTTTCCAGTGGATTATAAACCGTATTAAGCAGAAAATTTTGTCAAGATTTGCCATGTAGGATTTCTGCTTCGGTTCATAATCTTTGAGAGGAGCCATCAGAAAATCTGTCCAGAGAAGGCTCAGAAGGAGCTCAGAGGAAGACCCTGAGGTGACTGGCCCTTCTTAGGGAACATTAGCACATCCATTGTTTGAGGCAGAAATACAGAAACCTGCTGAGAGATCACCCTTGTGTTAGTGATGGGCCTTTGCCATCTCCATGCAGCCTGACCAAATTTGGCCAATTTTGGAGTCTCTGAAAACTCTCAAACTGCACACAGGCAGTAAAAGCCGGCTGGAGTTTGTCAGCTAAAATATGTCTGCACTGACTGTGCTCCAGCTGAGGGGCGGTGAGAAGCTAACTGAGCTTCCCACACCTCCCCTCATGGGGCACTAGCAGTGGGGAGCAAAGGCTGGGATGCCAGCCATAGGAAGCATGGGGGGGGGTGGCATAGGAAGCATAGGGGGCACAGGGTAGGGGTGGCAGCAATGACACGGGAACCTCGGTATGAAACTATGTCATCAAGAGCATCTTCATTCGTCAGCTGTGTTTGCTGGTGAATGGGTGATTGTACAAAAGAGAAATGACCCTGCAGTTAGTAAGACTGAATTTGCCAGTAAGGGACAAAATTAAAGTTGTTTTAGCAACCTCAATTTTAAAGTTCCTTTCCCTTTGGTGCTCAACAACCCTATTCAAAGCTCTGTGGGTAGATGAGACAAAGATTCCCATTGTAACTGGGCCACTGGAGAAGCTAATATTCACTGTATTTGAAATATGCAAAAATTAAGGCTTCTGTAAGAAATATGCCCATGGCATCAAAAATGTCAGAGGTGTGTCTCTATTGTTTGTCAAAATAATGGTTTAATTATTTATAACTCCACACTGCATTGCTGAGATTTACACACCTGTTCAAACAACAGAATTGCTTAAAAGCGCAAGATGCTGTCTTTATAGAAAAAGCTTGTGTAATTAGCATCTTGGCTGGGCTTTATAATAGGTTGTCTACAATATTAAATTACGGAGTTAAAGAGTTAAAAGGAGATAAGCCCATTGGGCTAAGGCTGGGGGTGGGGAATGCTGAGAAGGGTGAGAGACAGCGTTGGCAGAGGAGAGCTTCTCCCCACGAGCAGTCTGGAAACAGGGCTCAGCAAAAATCTTTGTAAAAGTGAAGCAAGAGACAAAAATAGCAAGGCAAACAAACAAACAAACAAAAAACCCCCACCCAAACCCAAACAAACAAAACACCCCCCAAAAACCAACCAACCAACCAAAGACCACCCCGAAACCAAAAATACCCACACAAGGAACGAATGTATCTCCAATGCAGGATAAGAGAGTAACTCAGGAAATGTTTCTGCAGATAAGGCAGCTCAACAAAAACCCCCAACCCATGCACTGATCATGGGAGGACTGGGTTTGCTGTGCTGTCAGCCGCAGCAGCTAACCACAGTGAAGGAAGGGTGTTCTGTTCCTTCTACAGCTTACAGAGACCATGGCTGCAGCAGAAATTAGCCTGCAAAAAAGGGGTCAAAATGCACAAAACTGCCAAAGCCATCATCTGAAATGCCAGGCACAAGCACTTGAGCAGAGTCAGTGAAAGGCAACTGGCTGAAGTGGAGCCACAGCCTCTGGGTGTGAGGAGGCAGCCAGGAACCATCTGGTACAGGTAAAGAAATGCCTGTAAGGAGCAGGAAGAAATGTCATACAGGTAACACAAGGTAACTTATAGGAAGCCTAGAAAGGAAAACATAGCCTGTTGTGATTCTTGCTAGCAAGCTTCTTTTCCTAATTCGTTTCTATTTAATTCCAAGAGTGAGCAGAAGGAAAAGCTTTAAGAAGAAAGAGGAGAAACCTCTCACCCAGCGCAGAGTCCTTTGGGCTGTTTACAGCCCTCCAAACAACTACAGCTACACAGCCTTGACATTCCTGATCTTTTGCAACAAACTGGGTATTGAAACAAGATTTTCCATATTTGCTTTCTTCATATTACAAGAATTAGAAAGGAACAAAAAATTACAGGCTGTGCTGAATCACACAGATCCAGAGGGACATTCCTGAGCGTCTGCCCTGCATCTAACCCCAAGCTGGCATGTTTAACTTGAGCTGGAAACGCCAGCCACATTAATGGTCATTATGAAGCTTTCCTGCCATGGCTGTAATGCCAGCAGCAGGTCAGTGAAGAGCCACGGATGCATTACAGGACTCCGGTGGCCTAAACAGGCAGTTAGTGCCACTGTCCCTTGCACACACTGGCCTCCATGGCTTTAGGGTCCCTGGAGCATTGCCCTGCTGGAAACCGTCAGAAGGACACAGAATCAAAGAAGTTTGAGGTTGAGGTTGGAAGGGACTTCTGGAGGTCATCTGGTCCACTCATGTGCTCAAGCAGTCTGGTACTGGGCAGCCCAGAACTAGACACACTCCATGTGTGGCCTCACCAGTGCTGAGTAGAGGGGAAGGATCACCTCTCTCAGTCTGCTGATAATACTTTGTCTTATGCAGCCCAGGATACCATTGCCCTTGCCACAAGAGCACGCTGCTGGCTCTTGTTTGACTTGGTGATCATCAGTTACTGGTGCTGGTTTCCACCAAGCTGCTTTCTAGCTGGATGGCTCCAGCATATACTGATGCACAAGGCCATTCGTGCCCAGGTGCAGGATTTTGTGCTTCTCCTTCTTGAACTTCATGACACCTTAGTCTGGCCTGAACTGAACTTATAACCTTGCATAACCTAACCTGAAGACCCAAATCTGGCATTTCTCCTTTCTACCTGCTGCTCCTCAGAAATGCTATCTAGGAGGGTTGCTCTGTACACAGTTCAGAACCTACAGAAAACACATCAGTGTTTGAAAGTCCTTTTCCCACCATGTAAGCACTTCAGGGCAGTATTTGTACTGCTGGTACCTCCCTTTTCTTTCTTCCAGCTTTACCATCAGAGTACTCATGCAGCATAGATGAGCCCAGTGTTCAGCTACTCACCTGGCTCAGAAGGTACCAGAGACCCCCATGCTGTGGATGGTCTCCATTCACTGGTCATGTGATGGTCACAGACGCAGGGACACAGGCACAGGCCACACAACCCAACGTATCTGCTTGTTCCTTGTCCCTCCTCTAGATAACCATGGGGTTCTTTCTCTGGGTTTGGTGCACCTTGACAGGTCAGCACAGCCACACCGCTGGCCTGGGATGGGTCAGAGCTCAGGAGAGGAACAGTGGACACCCAGGACAGGGGGAATTACTATTCAAACCCCACTACTTCTTCAAGTGGTGCCACTCCTACCAGGAGCATGGCACTGGAGCCATCCTGTCTTCCTCTAGCTGTCTGTAAAGAAAAGCCTTTTTTTTCTCAACCCAACCTTGTTGACTGCTTCAAGTCCAGGCTATGATCCCCTCAAATGGCTCAAAGCAGTACACCTCCCGGCTGCCAGGTCATGTACCCATGCATACTTTGAGGGATATGGTGTAGGAGAGAACTTTGTAGAGTAGGGCTGATGGTTGGACTCGATTGATCCCAAGGCTCTCTTTCAACCAAAATAATTCTATGATTCTATGCAGCTCTCCCTATGGGCACCACACACTCATCACAGGGAAAGCAGAGCTGAACAAGGGCTTTCCATTACAGATGACCAGGGACTGGGTGCTGCAAGGAATGGTATTGCAGCACCCGGAACTTTGTGAGTACTTAGGTTTTAGGTTCTTGCAAAGAAGCAGCAGCAGAAGAGGATAAAACCCAACCTACCAGGGCTTCCTTGGTGGCTGCCAGGCAGTGGGTCTCCAGCCTCCTCCCTTCCCATCACAGGTTTACTGACTACTGGAACTGTGGCTGTACCCACTGCCAAAACAAAATGAACATTCATGCCCAAATTGTTAACAGATGTTGGGAACAGCTCAGAAAATACATAAAGCCCTAAATTGGTCTTTCACTGAGAGATTAATATTATAATGTCATCCTGGCGCAGTGCCGCTCACAGTAATCTGCCAAGCTAAAGAAAGTAATTAACAAAGTTAAGACTGTGCTGTAAGTCCAAATAAGGGAAGAGGAAAATGGAAGTTTATCTTAAGCTATCCTTAGCTCACCTTACTGTGTCTAGACATGGCAGGTTGTCAGAGAACTGTCTAAGCGCCTCAGGAGTGGGTATGCAGCTGACCAAGTTCTGCAGCTCCCAGCCGAGCAAGACGTGACTGGTGCTTGCAGACTGGAGCTCACGGAGAACCTCGGCACAGCATAGTTGGATTTTAAGCCTGCATTTTTCAGTCTCCTGGTGTGTTCACCCTGTGTACAGGGTGAATTTGGAAACAAACCCAACATATCAAGTCCTATGCAGAAATGTGTGAGACTTTCGCCACTCTCCCACTGCCTCTTTGGGCATTTTGGAAGGGTCTGAAGAACACCTTGCTGGAGAGACCTTCACAGAGCATCCTGCCTCCTGTTAGCTGATTTATATAAGGGCAATACAAAACCCATGAATTTTTGCATTGGCTGTGGTCTAACACTCCAAACCTCCTTACACATACACAAAACCACCCTCAAGGAGGGAAGATTACATTGAGTGAGAGGGGGAAGATGTGATGTGTATTCAACAATTTTGATAGAAAATTAACATACTAAAAGAAGAGGGCTACTAACATTGAACTATTCGCTCTATTGCTTAGCTAAGAAGAGCTTAATCTTGTCCTATATGCTGGTGCTCTTTGAAACTACATTGGTGCAAAAGAATTTGCTTGACACTGTACTTTAAAGAAAGGCTTTGTCATGTTCTGCCTCAGAAGTTAGTACCCAAGATACAGCACTAGGAGGAGATCAAGGTGGGCTAGATGTGGTTACAAAGAAGGGAAAAAAGGCAAAAGCCAAATTGAGCTGAGATGGGTCAATAAGTGTGAGTGGAGAGTGAAGCAAACTGCAGCAATTTTATCGTCATTTTGCTCTTATACCAGCACTGTATTTTGAAAACAGTGGTTTTCTGTTCCCTGTGGCATAACCCACAAAGTTGCAGGCTTGCTGTGCTAAAAGCCTTCAAGTTAATGTGCTGTATATTTATATTATTAAAGAAATAAGAGGTCACTTCATTGATGGTATTTAAACCTACATATTTCAAGATCTAAACAGGTTTTGAGTAACAAGGCTTAGTAAGGTTATCCCATAATTACCTACATGGAATTCCTCTAAAGCATCTGAATAACTGACTGACTGCTGCTAGAGACACACACTGGTGTAGCCAGACCACTCAGTACAGCAAATTCTCCCTCCTGCAAGTCTCACGTTTGCACGTGTCCTTACGCTCACCTCATCCCTATCTGGGATCAAAGATGCCTCCATGTCCTGGTTCACGACATGGCAGGAGTCGAAACTGGAAGTGACATGTTTAGAGAGTGGTCATTTAGCACTAGCACAGCCTTCATGAGTTTCCACTCCCCTTGATATTAAACAGGTGTTAAACAGTAGGCAATTTTATAAGTTTCTTTTTACTGGAAACTGTCTTGAAAGCAACATAAGCCTCACAGACGAGGTTTTGTGAAATGTCAGAAGGAAACATCTGTTATTCGAAAACCTAATAGGAAGAAAGCACTCCAGTTAGAAATTTCTCTTTTGCACATTTTTCCCATGCTGGGAAGTGCTCCTCTGGGACTCTCACTCTCGCTTGCCTGCAGCTTTCCTGGTTGAAGGTTTGCTTGCAAGAGCAGTAGGATGCAGAGCTGCCAGTGATTCAGTTAGTACCCAAGCCACCAGAGAGCAGCTGGGGTGAGGCACCTCAGCATCACACAACCCTTTCCAGGCACATGAGGCCATGCAACAGCTTAGCACCCATTTGCCTCTTTAGTTGGCTGCACTTCTAGCAAAACCTGGCTTTTAAGCACTACCGGTGTTCATTAAATTGTGTTGTTTAGCAGGAAAAACCAAGGAAGACTCCAGATACAAGGAATAGCAGGTAGGAATGAATGATGAGCACTGAAGATATAGACAGATTCATCATATTCCTCCTCTCAGCATCTACTATTGACCAATAGCCATAAGCAACTCAGACAGAGATTATCCTCAGGGATAAATTTGAGATGGCTCCTGGAAAGCCATCATTTCAGTTGCACAGGGAAAGAAAATAATATTTTTCAGAGCATTATGGAACTGGTGTTTCAGCCTCCCCTGACATCCTCTCTTTTTCTGCCCCAGACTCATGCACAACAATGCTGTAGGTCACCAGTTTTTTGCAACCTCGGTAAATTATAATAGGAGCAGTTCAGTGGTGACACAGTGGGTCCTAGAGAGAGCAAAAGGGTTGCTTTTCTATCTAGATGTGGGGCTCAGGGTATGACATGCATCTGACTTTGGAGGCCTCAGCACAGGAAGGATGTGGACCTGTTGGAACAGGCCATGAAGATGATCAGAGGACTGGAGTACCTCTTGTATGAGGACAGGCTGAGAGAGTTGCGGTTGTTCAGCGTGAAGGCTCCGGGGAGACCTTATAGCAGCCTTCTAATATCTGAAGGGGGCCTACAGGAGAGCTGGAGAAGAACTCTTTGTCAGGGAGTGTAGTGATAGGATGAGGGGGAATGGTTTTTAATTGAAAGAGGGGAGATTTAGATTAGATACTAGAAAGAAATTCTTTCCTGTGAGGGTGGTGAGACACTGGAACAGGTTGCCCAGAGAAATTGTGGAAGCCCCATCCCTGGGAGTGTTCAAAGCCAGGCTGGATGGGGCCTTGAGCAACCTGGTCTAGTGGGAGGTGTCCCTGTCCATGGAAGGGGTTTGGAACTCGATGACCTTTAAGGTCCCCTCCAACCTAAACCATTCTATGATTCTAGACACTTTGATGTTCTTTGATTCATATGCAAAACCAGGTGAGCTGAACTAGATCAGCAAGACAAGACAAACTCAGATTCTTGTTTCTACAGTCATTTCTTTATTCTTCAACTCAGCCTGAGAGCAACAGTGGTTTGAATGCTCTCACTTAAGGTGAGAGAGGTCAGCAAGAGGAACCACAGTTTTTCCTCTCTGTCCCATGAGCAGGTGACAGCCTAAGCGGAAAACAAATCTGGCCCAGGGGGACACTTGTTAGCTCCATTGAGCTCAGGGCAAACTCTCAGATCCAAAGACACTGGCTGTTTACGGTTGCACTGTCAGCTTTAAACTGCTCAGTGTGACTGTTTTGGGTGGAATAAATAGCTTTCGTTTCACTCCTCTGCTGTCTTTTTCTCCTGCATGTACTGGTTTATTGGATTAAAGCACACAGATTAAGGGGATAAACTAATCAACAAACAGGCACCAAGTTCTGCAAGGCTGGAGCAGATGGCAGTGCAGCACATACTGCCAGCTCAGCCTCGACACCTTGGAGCATTGGTCTTCCCAGTGCATGCCACTGTTGGTGTAGTGTCAGGTTTGCCTTAGCCATTGCTGGGGCATCACATTCATGGGTGAGCAGTACTGCACACACCTAGATGAGAAGTCACATCCCCATCCTATTGGTCTGGACTCACGTTCTTCTAGGTTTGTGTAGTCCCCTTTGCTCTGTGTCTGCACCTGTGTTGAGATTGCTGGCATAATTTTAGACCAAGTTCTTGCAGTGTCTGTCCTGGCAAAAGCCTCAGGCAAACTCAGCCCAGGGCCTGTGACACAGAAAACTAAAAATAGGACATGTAGGCATTTGTTAGTCACACATTTTCATGGGACCCTATTTAGCCAACAGCAGACGACTGGCACAGGACAGACCTTACGTATGAGGCAAACCCTTACCAGGCATTCCTGCACTGATTTACTCAGGCATGAAGGCCATGTGCTGGCCTGTGGGCTACTGGCAGGATCAGGGGTGCTGGCTGACTCTTTTATATAACCTTCCAACCTTTAAACAAGCCCCCACTCCCTACAACTCCCCCCCTTACTAACACTTGGTGTTTTGGGGAAAGTGAGTGACACACATATACACAAAGGCACTTTCTTGCCCAGGTGTGGGCTCAGCCAGACACAGTCTTTTTACTTTTTTCTCTGAGTAATCTCTGGAGATACCACACTTCTACTGTCCCGGCTCTTCTCACAGGTTCTTTGTTGCTGTGTTACATCCCTATGGTGTTTGCTAAAAGCTAGGCTCCTAAAAGGCATCCTGTGAAGTTCCTTTTAAGAAAGTTATTTGACATTCATCTGCTGCTCGGTTTCAGGGAATGTTACCTTGTGCTGTGGTTTCAGTGAAATTTACCAAAACCAGACTGACAGATGGCCCTTCCTCCCCACAAAAAAGAAAGGAGAGGAAGAAGATAAGGAGATTTACGAGTTTAGAAAGAACTAAACTACTTTAATGAAGTATTAATACTAAAATTAAAGTAAGAAGAAAATAATGAAATAGATACAATATATATAAAACTGTATCAAGCTCCCGGGATGAGGATTGCGTCACCAGCAGCATCAGGAAAAGTCCCAGACTGGACAGTGATCGACAGGAGCTGGATTCCAGATATGGAGTCAGGAATGTTCAGATTGGGCTCAAAGGCAGACAAACAGACAGGGTCCTCCTTGGATGTCAGCCATTGAAGGAATAGAATTGATCCTTTGATCCCTCAGGTCTTATACTGAGCATGATGTGGATGGGATGGAATATCCCAGTTGGTCAATTTTGGGTCTCCTGTCCTGTCTGCTCCTCCCTACAGGTGTGACCCCGGTATGTTTTTCTGCTTCCGACCCTCCAATGGGGCAAATAACAAAATTACCTGACCTTGGTTGTTCTAGTAATAAGTATAAGCAAGGCCCTCTCTGCACACCATCCCTTGGTATAATCAGGTCTTATCACTGTGAGAGCGAACAGTTTTCCAAACAATGTGCTGTTAATTTCAGAGTTTAGTCAGTTAGAAGAAGCCCCGCTAAAAAAGTAAAATTGTAAAACAGAAAATCGGTTCGTTTTACCTCAAACCAGGTCACCTTGGATAGACTGTAACAGTATGATGTAAATGCATGTAGTTTTACTTTACAGAGCTTCCTCAGACCACCACTGAGTCTGCAGGGAAAACGCAGCAAATACCTCTGCAACCCTCCTGCAAAACACTTCGTCCTGCCCAGCAGAAGCAAGACTGCTGTTTGGCAGACCATCAAACCTCAGGCCTCACACTGCACAGGCAGTCCAGTGGCACAGTCAACTCCTCACTGCAAGACCCACCATCACAGCCATCGTGACTACCTTTTCATGTGGCCATTGCAGTCACCCTCTCCTTCCCTCCTCTCCACCTGCTGCTCTTATTTCCCATGTTGTCCCCTGAACTGCTATGATTAATGATGCCATTGCACGTCCATCTGTAATCTCTCTCAATGCTGGCTGTAAAAAACCACTTCTGCTGTACAGCCATCAGCTCGCAAGGCAGGCAGTGGTCTCAAGCACAGTGGGTTAACTTCATGAGTTACAAAATAAGAACAACCATCCCCTTTTCATTATTATTCGAAAAAATTAGAGTAGAGAGGGAAACCTGACTTCCATAATTGCCTTCTCTTCCAAGGCAGAAATCATATGAAACGAAAAGGAGCAAGCTTCTCACCCAAAAGCATACTTTTAACCTCCTATGAACACATGAAGGTGATGCAATGAACCATATGTTATCTGCAAAAGTTGCATTGGGCTGAGACCATACAGGCTGACCATGTATGGTGAGGTATGGGTCTGGTATGGGTTATTTAGCTGGGTATGGGTTCTAAAAGCAAATAATGTGTCCTGAAATATTATTTCAGCATGTGTTCCTCTTAGAAATATGGCCAAAAAATAACTTCTAGGTACACTGATGGACAACTGCTTTACCTCTAAGGGAAGTCGAGACTGTACTTTCCAGAGCCACAGCTGCTGACTGCTCCACAACCTTAAAAGTCCCAACCCATTCCTGCCTGTGTTGTGCAAGCCACTTTCTCCAGCCTCTGCCCTGTTTTTCTCCTATTGATTGCCTTGGTTTTGTGGACTGAAACATATGGACACTTATTGCAGGAGCCTTTTCCCTTACAAAAACCCCAAGTCTTGAGTGAAGTCATGAGCTTTGTGTGAATGGCTTAACCTTCACTAATTAGGAGCCCTCTTTTTAAGGATATATTTTTTAGGCTATACTGACATCTGCAGGTGCACCATAATGGATTTTGGAAATTAGACACGCTATGGTTGAAAAACCAGCCTCCAGGTTTGCAAAGAAAAGGATGATTGCACTGCTCCGTCTGAAGGGAGTAGAGAAGCAGTGCAAGTTCCCACGAGAGGGTGCTGTGCATTTCAGTGGCCAAGCTCTGCTACCAAACCTATGCTGATGTTGTAGGAGCAGACTTAATTACTCCTTGCTCATGAAATTGTTCTCGGGCCAGTAAATCACATCAGGCCAAAATAGAATGGCACCTGGAAGCTGCAGCTCCTCTGGATTAACAGGTATTTGCTGATATTCAAACCTATGTTGACCAAAGTTGGCCTTAATTTATGCTTAAACTAAAGCAAGGTAAATCTACTCTTGGAAAAATGCAGAAGATTTTGGGTGAGAATGAGGGTCAAATTAACTTGGATCATTGTTATTTGAACTTAGAAACACTAACCGAAATTTTACTCAGCTAGAATATAATGTGCTTTCCAAGTTTCCAAATTTTCTACAGTTCTGCTCTTACAGTGAAAAGTATTACATTTCTGCTTGCTTGCAAAACTGCAGCAAGATGCTGTGTGTTCTTCAAAACTGAGACGGACTCAGTCTCTTGCCTTTAATGAAGCTGTACACAAAATACCCCTGAGAGATGCAACTTGAAGCAGTTGAAAGGTAGAGTGAAGCCTGGACACCAAGGCAGGCTGGCATTTCTGAAGCCCACTGCATGCCTGGAAGTTACAGAACTGAAAGAAATCAGCTGAAGCTTAACTACCCACAGCAGTGGGTATAACATTTTTATATACTATAGTATATAGAGTGTATATATATAGTATGTACTATAGTATACTACTATTGCAAAGGTGACTTATTCCTAGATAATTTGTTCATAAAGCAAACATACACACAGAACTATCCTCATTTTCCTCTCAAATACTTTTCTGGCTTCTGAAACTATTTTATTACCAATACAAGATTTTCTACTTTATCTCATCCTCAAAGTGTTTCAAGTTATGAGGACTTGGAGAGCCACTGAGTTACTTCTAGATATTCTTGAAGTATTAAAAAAGAATAAATCCATGAAAACAACACACAGTCCTTTTAGTTTAAACAGAGAAACTTCCAGTATCCAAGCTGCGATTTCTTTGACTCATATCAGATTAAAATTCAGGCTCTTTGCCATTGCCTAATGGGCCTCAGCAGACACACGGGCTCACCTGAGTGCAGGAGTCCCAAAGGAGGGCACCGCAGGGAGACAGTCTGCACCTTCTCCCCCCCAAACCATCCATGCTTAGGACCTGCTTTGCTGGACACCTTGCAGCTCATGCCCGAGGCAGCAGGGACTGATCCTGAAAGCTGCTACTTTTTAAGATGAGATTGACACAGTTTAGCACCCAGTTATAAGAGGAGTTATGTGCCATGCAAGTGAATCTCATCAGCTGACACAGAACAGAAGGAGAAAGCCCCTCTCTCTTACATCGAAGAGGGAGAACCATGAAACAAAGGAGGAGGAAAGAATGGGTCCAGTCCTTATCCAGCCATCCCAGCAATAGTAAAGACCTTGGGAAGTCATCTGCAGGAGAAAGACACAAGGGCCAACTACTTACTTCTCTGTATCAAGAGGGTTGTAGTACAAATCACTGAACAGATGGAAGCAGGGTCATAAAAGCCATGATCATAAAAACCAGGCTTAGCCTTCCTCGTCTTCTGTTATGAAAATAAAACAGGAAAAAATCACTGTATGCCAGACCTGCTGAAGTCCCTGTGCTGAGGACCTTGCTCACTTACTGACATGACACAGCTTTCATTCAAAAAAGAACAACATAAAAGCAGATAAAATCCTCCTTCAAGACCTACCTGCTAAAAACGATGAAGACAGGAGAAAGGAAAACAAACCTGATTCAGGACCCAGAATGTATGTTTTGGTTTGTCTTTTGTGATGGTTTAAGTCTGAAATCTGATCTGAGAGCTTCTAAGATGCAAGGAATTCAAATTCAGGTCCAGACTTCATATCTGAATCCATTCCAAGTAAAAACAAAAAGGATGAAGCCTTCTGCTGTCTAAAGATTAGACACCTTTATCCACCAAAATGTCTGTTAGCAAGCATGAGTTTAGCACAATTTAAAAAAAAAGCAAAACACAACAACAGAAAAAAAAACCCACAAAAAACCCAACCAACCAACCAAACCCAGGAGAGAGGGCAGTGGACTGCATTTATCTGGTTTTTGAAGTGGTGATTAAATAATCTAGAGCTGAAAATGCCACCTGTGAGGAAATGATGCACTAGCCCAGATCTGAAGCTGGGAGTTTTCCAAACTATTAAAAAAACATGTAAGACATTGTCAAAACAAGCTACAGGTAAACAAGCATACAACAGGTGAAAAATGTGACTGCAAGGGTTGTGATGACACTTCTGTTTGCACAATACATTAATTTCAAGGTACTTGAGCATCTGTTATATATTTAGTTCCTTTCTGCTAAAGACAATAAAGCAGGTGAGCATCACTTACATCTAAGAGACCATATGTTTGAGAGATGCTGGGAGGCGCGCTCAGCAGAGAGAAATGCTTCCACTTCAGGGGAGAGAAAAGCAGACTGAATTTCTTCTTTGCACAAACTGCTTTTTATTTTAATAAAGTTATTAATGCAAGTGATTTAAAATCAGGTACATGGAATACATCACCTGGGCTAAACGCCTCTTCTTCCTTGCTTCCAAGGCATTTAACCAGAGTCCTGCTTTGGCTTTTGTGGACAAATGAAAGGAAAGTTAAAAGTGGCTCCTTTCTTCTGTTCTTTTTACTCCACCCTCTCCTAAAGTGTCAGGAGAGGAAACTGGAAATGAAAAGGTGGCTCCCAGCCAGGTTGCTGCTACTAAGGAGAGGCTCCCAGGTTCTTCACTTAAAGCCTCAGCTGGACACAGGAAAGGAATAAGCAATTTTGTTTTAAAAATTCCTATTTATGATTTTCCCGTTTCTAGAAGTACAATGCTCCCACTATTTGAGGTACATTGTCATGTTTTGAGGAAGCAACAGACTGAGGGAAGTGGGGACTCCACTTTATTTAGCATGTGTGAAGTCAAACTGGCAGCACCATGTCCAGTTTTGTAATTTCAAGTACAAGATAGACATTCATATACTGGGTCATGCCCAACCAAGATGGTTGGAGCCTGGTGCACATGATGCACCAGGAGAGGTTGAGAGGGCTGGGCTTGCCCAGCATGGTGAGGGATGGCTGTCAGGGGTCCTGCAAATACTTAGTGGGAGGAAATAGAGAAGATGGAGCCAGACTGCTCTTGGTGGTGCACAGCAAGAGGCAACAAATGAAAGCTGGAACATGAGAAATTTAAGTTAGCTAGTAAACTGGAAGTTATCTGCTGTGAGTGAGGTCTGAGTGATATCTCCTCCCAAGGTCCCCTTTTAATCTATGTCATTCTGTGATTCTGCAGTTCCATATTCCTCCACGGAGGAACAATCCACCTTCTTAACACTCAGGTTTTAATGGAAAAGGCAAAGAAAGGGAGACAAACCATATGCAAGAGAAGATGCATTTTTATTTGACACGTGGCTTCCAGGACAATTTGTCAAGAAGGGCCCAAGTACAGAAACTCCCTGACTTGTTACTGCCGCAATGTGTGCCCAAAGGGTAAATGTGTCCACTCTTTATTGACCACTGAATATGTGAGCCAGTCAGACCTCAGCCTGAAAACAGGTTATAAGTGTGGAAATTAAATTTAGCTGTGTGTACTAACTGGCCAAACGGTTTGGTATTAGTGTAGATGCAACAGTAGAGCTTCAGAGGAGTTTCACTGCAGAAGAGGCTGGTCAAGTCCTAACAGCAAAATATTGCTAGCTGTGAAGGTCCTCAGGGTGCTTGCTGAAAGGGATTGGAACTGTTTAGAAAACAAATAAGATGATGCTTTTCTTTTCCAAGTCTAAGGAACTCAGGTCCTACACTACAAATCATGGTTATGCGACAAAGACAGAAAAATTATCTCTGAAAAACATTGAGAGGGGACCGTGTTTCTATGTGTGTACTGAAGTACAGAAGTGCAAGTGCTATGGTGTAACTTGGATAATAATAAGTATATGTAATGGTAACAAAGGGGAAATTCTGTATGAAAAAAGGCAATGGATTTACTGCTCAAAAGGGTTTTCCTTTTAAATTAAAGCATTGGTATTCCAAATAGTACTAAACTCTCATTAATGCTGATGGGGACTATTGACACCTTCAGCCAATAATTAAGACCCAGGTAACATTTTCTGGAAGCACAGAATTGAAGCCTGTGTTTCAGGAAAGGGGTAATCAGAGATCTCGAGTAAAGGAGAGCTGGACGGCAAGCAAACAAGCTGTTAAGCAAATCTGCCAGAGTTTTAGGGCTGTCAGTTTAAGGGTATCCTTTTAGCAACCCCAAGCCACTGGGGACAAGAAGTGGTCAGACCTAGAGCCACTTCTCTGGGCCAAGGGGCTGGTCCCAGCCTGGGCTCCTTGCTTTCCCCTGTACCAGTGCTCCCAGCAAGGCAGCACTGGTGGCAGGAGGAGCAGTCCCAGAGGGACATATGGCTGCCGGGCTGCTGGAGTGATGTATTTTGTTGGCCTGGGGCATTTGGTGGGAAGTGAGTGAGCTGTGTGTAGTCCCCTCCCAGGTGGAAAGCAAATGCTGTGCCCTCACTCTCCTGCTGCCTCCTCCTCAGGGCCTCCAGCAGCCCAGAGCCCCCAGAGCCCTCTGCCTGCTACTTATTTATTTCTCTTGTAAAGATGAGCCCAGAGCATTTTTGCCTTTCATCCCCTCCTATGCCCTTGTGGGCAGAGGTAATGGAAGACCTGGCAGGAGACGCACATGCTTATCAGCCTGGGGGTCCCCCCACCACCTTTTGAGAACTCTTGGGCAGGAAGCTCCGGCCCCCGGGAGGGGACCACACCAGCATTAATAAACATTTACCAGTGCTGCCCTCGTTAATCCATATGCTTTTTAAAAGAAAGAACTGAACCTAAATAAAGCCAGGGAAAGCATATGTATATAAATATAGGAGGAAACACTGGAGACTTGGAGTAGCATCTTTCCTATTCTGGGGGGTTTCCTTCTGCATAAACACAACAATAAATAACAAGTACTTCAACCAATAGCTATAAATAGCATCTCGTGCGCACACTCAGATGATTTACATGCTTGCTCTGAAGTGATTGGGCTGGAATGAGTTGCAGCCTGTTCCTCTTCCTACATGGCAGGAATTCTCACATTACCTAAGCTTCATTGTTTTTACACTTTTTATTCAGGGCTTCACTCATGGTTGTTTGCTGCTCCAGTTCCTTCCCGTGTCCAGCTTCCCTCCTTGCCAGCATTTCCAGGGACGGAGATGACACCTGATGGTGAGTTGATCAATGGCTGGTTTCCTTCCTCTGAACTCACCCCGTCCCACACACACCACAGCCCATCAGCTTCCCAGATGTTCCCACTTGTTTTGTTTTCTTAGGATATCTGAAAACATTTCAAATCCACCAACGGCTGGATGAAAATAATCCAGGCCTCAAGCAACTGTGCTGGCCTTAATCATATGTGTCCTGTTGAAGTGGGGACACAAATGCACACACTCTCTGTGCTCACTCAGTTTATACATGTGCATCCCTATCTGTTTTCTGCTGCAAATGATGTGTTTCTTCTATTGGTTACTCTTGGTATGAAACAGTATCTTTCGAGACAGAAAACACTGCATAGCATTGACAAAAAAGTTTGTATTATTTGCATTGTTATGACAAAGGCACTAATGGAAACTTCCCTTGGGAAATTGCGTAGCACCTGAGATTTCTCCTTACATTCACAAGCATGCACAAGTAAGTCTTGATTGTATGAATGGCTAATTGTGAAGATCCAGTGACTCCCCTTTCTGTCCCAACTTTGTAGCTGTAGAAATGCATTTGCTTTCATTAACGCTTTCCTGCCACCTCAACTAAACAGAGTCTAGAAAAAGAGAACTACCTTAGTAAAATACAGCACTCTCCCAGAATAGGGCTTCAAAATCTTTTTATCCCCTGTGCCAACTCTCAGCCTTTTGAACTACAGCTCCACAGCTGAATGCCATCTCCTCTGCAGCCCACATGTTGCTGGAGGTGGTTCAAAGACATACAGAGAGTGAGAGCCTGTGACAAGGAGAAGACAGCATGGCTTCTGCTGAAGGCAGGAAACAAGCCAACTGAATGCTTGCAATGGATAGATGAAGTCAAGACTGTGCTCGCTCAGCCCACTGTTCTGTCAGCCTTGGCAACCCCCACAGGCAACCGCAGAGTCACAAACATCGAGAACTGTTGACGCAGGAGAAGTTATCCGTTGCTTTGATATTTGTTGTAGGGAGAAACAGAGGCAGACCCCATGGTTTATCCCAGCCCTGTGAACATTCATGCTCCTCAAGGAGCAGTAATGACTGCAAAGAGGATGTGCCTGTGCTGAGGCTTCACACAGCTGCAGAAGGGCTGGAGGCACTCCCACTCACCACGATTGTTTGCCTGCAGCTGGATTGTGCATGTGGTTGCTTCCAATGTCCACAAAAGGTTCAAGAATGCAGAGAAAACAGCACAGACAATTGTCTATTTGTGTTAAAAAAGGAAAAGAAAGAGACTCTCTCAGTGGAGAGCATTAATTCATGGCCAAGCACATGTCTTTGGGACTAGAATAAGTGGTGCCTCCACCAGAGGAGATGAAAGCTGATATCTCCTGCCAGGCTGGGTCATGATACCACCTCATGCTTCTGTCTCGCCACAAGTGACAGGACAGCCTCTCCCAGGGTTGAGTTCAGCACAATTAGGGTCTCAACCTCTTTGTGCATCTGTCAGTAGAGGGCAATGTAGTTACAAACAACTGACCTGCTCCAAGTCCCCACCCAGCAGAAGGCATAGACCTTACCTAGTATTTTATATTGCCATGTGTGACCTAACAGTGTATCCTGCTGTTATGTGCCGTGTTTAACATACCAGTAACACTATGTCACGCAGCTGATACTAGAATTAAGGTCTAGGGTATTTGTTTATGACGGCAGGTTCCCTCGCGATCACTGCTATTTGTGGCAGGGGGAAAGGAGGGGACACAGCACTGGAATGGAATGGGTTTCCAGTGGGCGTTTGTTTACTGTACTTTCGATGCACTGGTTTATCAGACCAGGGAATAAGTTATAGCTTCCCAGCCTGCCTGTCTGGTTACAAATTCCAGTCTGTTCCTCCAAGCTGAATATAGAGAGCAGCTGGCTGAAGCTAAATGAATAATACCGCCTCACAAAACAATAGTGCTGGGCTCAACATGTTGCACAGACATCTATTTTGAGTTTGGATATTTAAAGCCTAAGGAGGCATGACAGGCACATTTATGGGGCAGCGATTACCAGCAGCCTGCAGACTGTGCCTTGGATATGAACAGATTAACACCTTCCTCTCTGTGTGTGTCAAATACCCTAGTAAAGAGTTCACCTCTACAAAGAAAGTGTCTCTGAAGAGTTGACAAGTCCTTCCACTTGTACATCCAGCATTTGCCCACTGGGTGACCTAAAGCAGGAAGTTTCTGTGCTACAATCAATCCTGTCTAGAATAAAGCGATGAAATGTAATGCTGCTATTTTACTCCATCCTGTACCTTTTATTAGTGGAAGAGGTAGAAAGATCTAGCAGGCCTTTATGTTCTATAATTTCCTAATTTCAGGCAAACTCTTTTCTCTGGAAGCAGTGCTAAGAATATCCTTAACACGTAAGGGGCCTCAATACTTAACTGCAATTATTGCTCTTTGAATGGACAAGGGAGGTTATTTTGTGGTTTTCTGGTTTTTGAGGCAATCAGAGCTAGGATATAAGCAGATTCTTTGTCTCTTTCTATTTCATTAGCTGATTATAACTTTGAATTCCTGCATACACCTATATTCCAGAAGGAGACTGCATTCCTATTTTGGGCAGACCCTGCTTGCCTCTATCAGTTTCAGACAAAACTGAACATGTGCAGGAAAGCGATTTGTATAGCTGTGCCCTGAGCCTGAAAATACGTACTGAAAAGCGTGGTTCTCAGGACAGCGTCATGACAGACTGAGCCACTCTCACGCATGGCAGTGCTAGGACAAGGCCTTAAAATGCATTTTTTTTACAACTCAGTGTCATAAAACCAGATACAAGCAGTCCTAGGAACTTGCCAGAGGTTTTATAAGCTCATGGTAGCTTCAGGTGGTTGTAGCTTTCAAAAACTAGGACTATTATCATCTGCAGGAAGGAAAAATACTCTTGTTTAAATGGTGCTTAAGGGAAAAATTCAATTTTTCTTAACAAGCTCGCTGGCCAGTGACCCTGGGGTTAGAGAAAGTCCTGATCATAGTCGGAAGTGACACTATAACCCAGGTTTAGGGGCTGAGATATAAATGCACATAGGCTAAGAAGGCTCCTGGTCCAGACTTCAGCTGATTAACAATGTGGACTGGCCTGGCCTGCAGTTACCTTGTGCACTTATGTGTTAGTAGTTTCATGACAAGTAATTCAAAATGCCTAATAAAAGAGATAGAAATAGGTTAAAAAAAGAAAGCTAGGAAATACAAAACACATATTCATGCCAGCTTTTGCTGTCTTTTTCTTTAATTTTGAAGCCTGCACAATTCTCACATCTCGTCATGTAGTTCTGCATGCAGCAAAAAACTAGGACAATGAAAACAGGCAGCAGACAGAATATCCCGGTGAAAAAATACAGTATGCCACACTTCTGACTTTTTTCTAAAAATGGCACATGATAAAAATGCTTTGGTCTCATCAAAGATGTCCATATTAATGAAGCTGAGCACGTGATTAAATGTTTTGCAATACTAACAGTATTTAGCTGAGGCTTTCAGAAAGCTAAAAAAAGAAGTATATAATCATTTTGTAAGAAACAAAAAGACTCAGGTTCAGGTTGGGATTTCCAGAAAAAGTAGAACTAGTGTTGCAGCAGAATTAAACATTCACAGCTGCATTTGTGTCATAAGGTTTACAGCAGATAATTAAGGAGCGTATTCCTGCAATCCAGTACTGCACACCTATTTACCTGACTAATATCTCTAAAGTCTCAATAAAGAGTGAAAGGCTTCTTTAGTGCAAATCAAAGAACCTAACCTAGAACTGTGCTCTAGAGCACAGGCTTGAGGAGACCAATTGACCAGTTTATCCTGGACAATGCCTTAGAGCCATAGACTAATTTAGGTTGGAAGGGACCTCTGGAGGTCATCTTGCCAACCTGCCAGTTGGAAAAGGGTCAACTACAGCAAGTTGCTCAGGGTTTTGACCAGCTGGGTTTTGAATATCTGCAAGGACGGAGAATCTGTAGCCACCCTAGAAAACCTGTTGCAGTGTCAGGACCTTTTCCTGTCCCCCTGACAAAAGAGGCTTGGCCACCATCTAATTAGAATTTCCCATGTTCCAGCTGGTGTCTGTTGCATATTTGCTGTGCACCACTGAAAAGCCTGGCTCCATCTGCCCTTTTGAGGAACCACCTCCTGAGGCCTTTCCTTTCCTGTGCTGAACAAACCCAGCTCTCACCCTCTCCTTGCTCATCATCTGATCCAACCCTCTCACCATTTCTGTGGCCTCCTCCAGAGTTCCAGTTTGTTAATGTAGAGTCCAAAAGAGGTGTTCAGTGCCAGTGTGTGCACTGTGTCAGTGTAAACAGATGCAGTCTCATATCCCTCAGCCTCCTGCCTCCACTCATGGTTGTACAGCTCAGTGTGGAGCTGACTGGCTTTACTGTGTAGGCACACTGCTGTTTCTTGCCCCATGTATGGTCCACCAGGGCTTCCATCTCTTTTTCTGCCAACATGCTGTCTGTCCACTTGGCCCTGCCCTGTCCTGCTGCATGGGGCTGTTCTATCCCTGGTGTAGGACTTTGAATTTGTCTTGGTTGAGTTTCCTGAGGTTTTCCTTAGTTCACATCTCCAGGTTGTTAAGTTACCTCTAACCAGTGACAGCCCTCCAGCATATTGATTATCCTCCCTGTTTCAGTATCATCTGCAAACATGCAGAGGATAGATAAATATAGGAAATAATTAGTGGGACAAAGTGCATCCACACCCTCCGAACAAGCTGTGCTTGAGGTCTCTGCACAACACACTATGACAGCAGTCATGCACAGCCCTGCTGGGAGCCAGCTGTGGGGACAGACACTTGGCAGCACTGGCTCTGCTCTTGCAAACCGTCCTGCTGCTTGCAGAGTGTCTTTCTAGGTGCCTATCGTGTTTCAGATGGCCAGAAGTGCAGGTCTGAAGTGACTGAATGTCTAGGGTACGTGTCCTGCTCTATCCGGAGGATTTATTGTTGCAATAATGTAATATTAGGCCAGTAAGCAGGAGATAAAATGTCATTATGTTTGCTATCAATCCTTTTGCCGTCAGCCCACACTGCTAGATTTTTAACAACCAGGAGCATGAGAAGTAACTGAGAATCTCTAATTGAGCCAAGAGTTCCCCCTGATTTCAGCAATTCCCTATCCCGCTTTTCATCCTGATTTTAGAGTGCTTTTGCTGGGACCAGCTCTGCCCTCCACTGACAAGGCTGCAGCTGGTCCAAATCCAACAGGCTACATGCTTTGTTCCTATCTCTGACAATGTTTTACTGCTCTGGAAACTCTGCCAGAGCCATGTCTCCAATTTGAATTTGATCTAATAGAAGTCACAGCGTCTAGACGGTGAAGCAAACTGCGTGGGGAGCACACTGAGCCTGACCTCTGCTCACCACTGCTGCCGCGACGCAGGGCCCTGCTGCATGGCTCCTCACCGTGGCCTCCTGCCTGGGCACTTGGAAATGGCTCTTTGTGTCCGGTGGAAGATACCAAACCCTCTTCTATACCAGGGAGAGCCCTCAAGCAAGAACAAACCACTTCTCCTCCTTACCTCATGCAAATGTTATTCGACACAAAAGGTTACGCCGTTTCCCAGGGATGTGATTACAAAGCCGAGGACACACACTCGCGCTGCCTATTAATAAGCCTTCAGTGAGTTAGGCAACTTAAAGCTCCTCTCTATACGCTGAGTTCTGGCAGCGCCAGCCACACAGGGCTCCCCGCTTCGCCCTGCAGCGTGCACAGTGCTCCCCGACTCCACCCTGAACACACTCCCACCTGCTGCGAGACCCGAGGGACGTGGCGTTGCTTACTTACAGATGGCATGCGCCTAATCTGAGTGTTAAATTAAATTAGACTTTAAATATTCACGCCGTCTACACCTGGTTCCCCACTGATGGCGGCTAACGGCTACATTAGTACAAGCTCTTTCTCTCTACTGAAGCTCTGCCCTCGGAGGCAGCTCTGGCAGAGCTGCTCAGCCCCGGCAAGCAAGGCTGGGGTGAGGGATGCCATCCGCCTCTGCCCTTCTCTGGTGCCAAGCCTGCTGTCCAGGGGGACCACCCCTGAAACCCGCTGCCAATTTTTTTCCTTTCAGAGAGTTCCCAAGGTCGCTATTTTTGCATCAGGTATGAAGTACAGCTACTTTTAATTTTAAATATTTTTTTAAAAAGAGAGAGAAAAACAGACATGCCTTGCGTTTCCAGAGATGCTGAAAGAGTGTGTGCTGGGCATCTCTGAAAACACAAACCACTATTTATTCAAGGTGTCTAACAGGTCTTTACCTAAAATCTTTCATTTTCTCAGTGACACACAGAGATTGATGGCGTGTCCTTATGGTTTAAGGATTGCTGCATAATTGTTTCCATATAATAATATGATAAGAGATGCTGTATTTTTAGCACCAAACTTTGGCCTAGAAGGCAACTTGCCCTGCTAGGCTTCCAAGGAACTGCTGCAGGAGAAAACAGCTACAGTGGAACAAGTGGTTCAATAAGCAGAGCCTGTATCTGAGCAAGTTGTGCCTAGCCCAGCTTTGGCCACCGTTGCTGCCTTTACTGAGCTGGATGGTCCTGAAATTTGCAGGGCAATTGAGTATGTCAGCATGTGTGAAAAGTAAACTGCCCAGGCAAAAGCCCAACAAAACCCATCTCCCCAAAACAGGAAGAAAACTTTGTAACTTCTGGATAATTCATTTTCATATTTAAAAAAAAAGGAAACACTTTTCATTTTTAGTTTAACCTTGATTTATGCTCATCAGAATGGTAAGGACAGGTAATTCAGAAAAAAAAAGCGCCTTTCTCTCTGGCCTGGGGAGAATATTTGGGGGCTCACCCTTTTGTAACAGTTTTGGCTTCCAGACCAAAAATTTTCCATTTTTCGCACAGCTGTATTCAGGATCTCTCAGCCTACATGTCCCATATGGCAGGGTTTAGATTTGAGAAGTAGCAAATATCAAATATTTGATGTAATTTGGGGGTGGGGGGAGAAGAGAAAGGCTAAGGAAATGTTTATAATTCAGGTTCTGTTTAACCCATGTTAAAAAATAGTCTTTGAAAGCCACTGTGTAGGCAGTGTTTACTGTGTTTAACTCAGGACTATATCTCCTGGCAAGCTGGAACTGAGAGGCATTAAAAACAGCCTTCATAAGCTCCATAAAGCTCTTGCACAGTTCCTTTCTGCTGCTAGTTATGAGCCTTGTTCTTAGTGGTGTGGAAGCTGTGCCAAAAGCTGTATCCCTGCAAACAGGACTTCTGACTTGTTCCCTCTGGAAATGATAAAATAGCAGTAACACTCAGGGCACCCAAGTAAATGACAGGCAGAGTTATGAATAACGGGTATATAATATTAATCATTGGCAAATTGGCTGTTATTTGCTGAGTATTGTGCAAAAATAGAGAGACTGCCTGTTCTGACAAGGCTATGGATCTTGGTTTTTAACCAGTAGCGCGCAGCCAGACTGCTGTGGTTGAAGGTTGAACCACTGCTTTCTTGTACACTTTTTTTACCAGCAGACATGTGCCTTAGAAGCTGCTGCCTAAACAGCAGAGCCACCCAGTAGGAAGGATGAAAGGGAAACGAGGATTTTGAAAACAGCCTTTCTATTCCTTGCTTTACCTCAAAGGCTGTGGGCAAGCCAAAGGCTTGTGCTCACTAACTTTAAAAGACTGGTGACAGCACTCTGCTACCCTGCAAGGGTGGTGAGGATATGTACATTTAAAAATGTGAGACTCTCTGGCACTAAAAGGAGAGAAATGTCCTAGACAGATCCAGAGTAGACAGGCTGCCCTGGAAAGCCCCGAGTGAGGAATGTGGCTCAGCATTTGCAAATTACAGTTGACACCTTTTCTTAGGACTTAGTATTTTCTGGCAATGATAACACTCTCAAAGGAACAGACCCACAGCCTCTTGCAAATCAGGCACTGGAGCAGATGTCATATTTCTGATGCTTTGGTCCATTACCTATATTTTTGGAACTCTAAAAACTCCCTAATCCTCCAAATCTAGATTGAACACCCTATCTGTGTTGTAACATAAATATGCATAGCTGAAACCCTGGTTATGACTGTCAATACTAACTAGAAAGCCCTAATGTGCTTAAGTTTAAGCCCACTTAATTTGCAGAAAGCTATTCAGGTGCTGTCAATCTAGCTGGGAATTTGAAGAATATTTAAGTTGTTGATTAAGTACTTAACATTACAGGTTAATGCAAAATTGTCTGTCCTACTTTCCCTGTGGTTATATGATGACCTGTATATACACTGGAGTTATGTCTTATTCCTGCTACTGCAATCTGATCCATGTCACCCCAAATTAGATAGAGGAGGTGCATATGTGCATTCCCATGTCAGGCTGACCAATAGCAACTCCCTTGTCCTGTGCATTTGCTCTCACCGATGAGACACAGATGTTCAGTGGTTGTACCTGTGAGACCTAAATAAGGCAGGAGGAAGAAGTAGAAAGTCCATGGAGCTGTTCCGTTTTCCAGACCTGTAGTGAGGTCTCCTTGCATGAGAAGGGAGAAGGACAGTAGATGGGAGCAGGCACGCTCTTCCAAGAGCTGGGGAGCTGGGGTTTCATTAGACCTCCAAAGTGTTGCAAGCCAAGGTGAAACTGGCAACACTAGATCCCTCTCTGCTGAAAACAGCTTCTGTCTGAGAAAATCCTGACCTTGTCATCATTTTGCACATGGAAGTCGGAAAGTGAAGCTCTGTCCCCTCTGGGACAAAGGCTGGGGATTTCTGGGCAGGACAGGAGGTCAACATCACGGAGCAGAACAGAATATTTGTACCACCAGTGCCAGAACTTTCATGGTGAGGCTTTGATTTCTTTTTTCTTGAAGTGATAGACTCTGCAACAAGGGTTTACAGGATGGTTTCAGCATAATACAAACAGAAATACAAAAATTCCCCACCAACTTTCTAACCCTTCTTAAAGAGAAATGCCAGAAAAGATGACCAAATGCAATGTAAAAGACTTAAAATTCAGAAGGTCTCCCATCCTTCTTGTGGACTATAGTAAAATCTTGCTATTTAATGCAGATATGGATATGCTGAAAGTTGAGGATGCCAGTTTTGCTTTATTGAACACCACATTGGCCAGGGTTGTATTTCTGGACTTAGAGGTGGAGCTGTCTCAGACAGCAAAGCAGAACTAAAATAAAACCCTTATTGTGAATAATGCATGGCCCCTGGTACTCCAGGAGACCAAATCTATCCCCCCAACCACTGTGTTAACAGCACTGTGCTGCAAAGCTCCTATGCAGGTGTCTTTCTTTCTTGTGAACCTCATTTAGGGAAGAGGAAGCTGAAGACCTTAGATGGCCTCTGTCCTCGTAGGTCTCACTGCATGTGTTTGGGGCCAGGAACAATTCACATTTACCTTCCCATGACGTTGTTTCAAGAGCTGAAAAAATCCAGTGTGGGGGCTGAAACTCATTAACTTGTTGGAGCAGAGCACCCAGTGGCAATGCCCTCCACCTCCACATACGGTCACAGACCCCACCTCATCCCCTTCAGCTACTGATGTGCCATCCCTAAAGCTGCTTTAATTACTTACTCTTCTGTGTGACACTAGGAAGGGTATCTTTGATTTATTCTTTGTTTTAATGGAGTTTAGCAGCTAGAAGGGAGGTAGAACAATGTTACATCATCAGCCAGTTCCCACAGATAAGCACCAAGTGGTCCTCAAACTGTACCTGGGAAAGCAGCTGATAAAGATGACATGTACTGACGTATATACACGGACTCAGTGTGATGGAGGCGTTCCTGGTACTATTCAAGGATTAGGATTTTTGGGGTTAGCTGCACAAACCTATGTATTTACCAAATCAGCTTCTCTGCAGCTAAGGAAATCAGATTACCGCTTGCTTATCTTACTGCTGGATTGTGAGGACACAGTGGTCACTAAAATAACATATTTTTACAAGATGACACACACACTTATAAAAGGCCCAAAACTCTAAGTTTTGTAACCATGACACAAGGAATATGTGCCTTTGGGCTAGTTTAGTCCTAAGTGTACACGTGAAGTGGACCAATATGTTGTTTAGTTCAGCATTAAATACACAACAACTTGTGACTGATTTCTAAGTGTTTATTCTAGTAGTTGTTCACTTCCCTGGGACTTGGTTTTTTAACTGTATTCCCAGGGTAATCAGGATGTTGGTAAATATTCATTGGCAAAAACATCCCCACATGACTGGAATTCACTCCCAGCAGGCATTAAATTGGAACAGAGGAACAAAGGATATGCCAGACTTGATCAGACCACTGGCCTGTCAAGCCTGGTACCCTGCCTCTGGCAGTGGCCCATTCTTTACGCTTCAGACAAAAGCAAAAAAAAACAAAAACCCAACCAAACAAAAAAAACCCCACCTGTCTAAATGCATCCCAGACACTTAACTCAGACATACTACCTTACCTTAAGTAGCTGGAACTGGAGTTACAGAGAACGAAATAACTATACAGTGTTGCAGGGAATGGTTGTATTCACTTAAATTTTGCTGCCCTTTGTTGATCAACTAATTAGGAGAAAGCTTACTTTAATATTTATGCAGTTTCTGAGCTTCCCTGACACTGTTAAAAATGAGCTGTGGCTGCTTGGGGGTAATTCTGGAGGGTGAGTGTGTCGGAAGTCAGTCAGATTTCACCCTGGCAGTTTGTCACACAAAAGTTGCCTTTCACCTACAGCTCGACAGCCCAAGTCCAGGGGAATCAGGCAGTGCCCTGTGTCAGCACTTCAGGTGGCCTTTGCAGAGATTGTTTGATTCCAACAACTAGGTTATGCTATTATTATTATAGTTTGTCCTATACTAAGGCTTCTCCAGGCCATCCTGCCCAGGACCTGCCATACACAAGCTTGTCTCAGGTCTGACACTCCCTGCCCTCAAAGTCTATATGGTCTAGAGGAAAAACCATGCAAATGAACGAAACAGGGAAGATGGAGTGCAGACTAGTATATTCATCAGGACAAAATTAACAGGTTTCTCCCACACTGGTACGATGACAGATCTGATGTGCTCATTGAGTGTGTGGAGGCAGAGAAGCTAAGGTTTCACTGACACAGAAAGAGAGTGATGGCCTTTGCCCAGGTGTATTGCCCTTTGGAGCAGGTCTGGGATATGGTGATGAAGAAGGTGCTCAACTCCTGGGCTTTGTTGGCAAATAAAGGCTCTTAGAGAACCTTATAGGCTTCTAATGCTGTGTTCTTCATGAGCAACAGAAGAAAGATACAAGTATGCCATGTCTTTGCCTGCACATGTGCACCTGTGAACCAGCAGAGTACCTTTCTCTCCAGGGGACAAAAAAGGGTCTTTAGACATACTTTCTTCAGACTTTTGCTCCTCCTGCCTCAGACCAGCATCAAGCACTTCAGCTGAGAAATCTTCAATCCCTACATCCCTATATTACACAAAGGATACATGTTGTGAAGTCCTTGCTTTTGAACCTAATAAACTGTAACCATGTATGCCAGTGCTGTGTGAAAAGTGATGCTCACAGAAGTGATGCTTAGTGAATGCCACTGGCAATAAATGACTGAATGCCAGGGATGGCAGGCATGGTAAAAGGGACCAGTGCTTTGACCTTAAAAGCTGTTCTGAGCACGTCCAGTCTGTATGGAAAACTCAGTCAGGAACGGACATCTGTGTTTTCGGTCTGTTAACTTGTATTTGACAGCTTGGGTTTTGGCAGCCTGAAAAGATTAAAAAAAAAAAAAATGCAGTCCAGCCATGGTTACCCTTGCACTAAAGCTGATAGCTGTGAGAGGATTAGAGAGGGAAGAGAGGCTGAGATGCCAGGCCTCAGCACTGCAGTAGTGGTAGACCCAAAACTCTGTGAACAGCCACAGTGCTCTCTTTTCCTCAGCCGGTAGCCATTTCTTTGAGGATCTGAGCTGCCTGTCCACTGGGTAAGGGTTTGCAAAGTGCCTGCATGGAAAACCTTTCCATCTCTATTTTTTTAAGGCAGCTACTGGAGGAGAGGAGCATGGCCTGGGAGTCCAGCTATGCTCTGCTTGCTCCAACTCCCTCGGGCATGCCTTGGGCTGAGTGGCTTTACTGCTGGCTTCAGGCTCTTCCCAGTGCTTTTAGAGCTGGTAGAGCTCTTCCCCTGCCTCTAGGGAGAGTTCACTTGCTGAAGATAATTAAAAAGAAGAGCTCACATATCTGACTGCCATGAGGTATAAAACGATGAGAAGAAAAATGTTGAGTTTTCAGTAGGTAACATAAATATCTGAGTCTGTACCCATGGTCTTATTTGCTGGTGAAAGTTTTTTTGTGTCATTGCTTTAAGAAAGGAATCAAGGTTTTTGCCTGATTGAGCCCATAATAGGGCAGCAGATTTAGAGAAAGGCACTTGTCAACTTTTTTCTGCTGGGAGGCTGAATGCCAAGACAGATAGATGCATGCAAGACTCATGCCAAGACATCTATTAACCCTTGCCACTGTTAAGACTGTGTCAGACCAAAATACCCTTCATCACACTGAAACATCTAATGGTAATATGCTAATGATAATGATATGTTAATGACAAAAGATTTTTCAGGGATTCTCCTTGCCCCAGCAGCAAGAACCAAGAAGCTGAGACCGCTCTGTTGTCTGTAGAAATGGATGTATCCTGGTAAAGAGTACTGCCGAATGTCATTCTGAAATATGTCAATTTGGTGGAGGGGGCAACTGTTGTAACACCCAGCAGCGTTGCCTTCTGCTGGTGCTATGAAGGTAGGAGCCAGGTGGAAGACTGCACTGCTCTGGAAACTCATCCCGTAGCTGAGCAGCAGCACTAGCAGAACCTTCCAGAGCTCTGAGAGCTTGTGACCATTCCAGCTCAGGGTCATTTATCAATAATGCTTGACAGAGAGGGCATTTCTTACAAGCTAACATGTGACTGTGGATGTTTTGAGGCTGAAAAACAATCCATTCAGTAAAGAGCAATAGGAAATGGTGACCTGGTTGGTCATTGTAAGTAAACCATTTGTTTCAAGTTGTGACTGCTAGGAGGATGGGATTACTTTCCCAACATTTGTAATGCTTATAATGAAGTAAGGAATAGAAAAGTACCATAAAATCCCAGTTCTTTTCTCCACCAAGGACAGGAATACTGAACATTTGGAATTATCTTTGATTACTTCTCTGGAACAGCATGCACAGTCCTTATGGAGTGTCCAAGCTGCCATGTGGCTTGTTCAGGGGAGTCGTGAGTGTCTGAGCAGACATATGGTGAGGTGAAGAACCAGCCGGTGCAGGTTGATACAGACACTGCCAACTCACTTTCTGCTGCTGCTGGGCAATTAAGCACATCAGGAACCCGGTGATTTTTTCTCCTCTCTCCGTGTTTGTAAGTGCAAAGATATAAAACGTCTGCAGGGCTCACACACACTGCCCCTGATATTGTCTTTATCTCTGTGCCCCCCTCAGCAGTCATCAAAAAATAAGACAAAAATAACTCTGTTTGAGCTGAATGTATCTCTGTGCAGAGGGATCATGTTATGCCCTCTGCAATATTCAAGCCTTGCCTTGAGACTTCATATGGCTCATGGGTGAAGCAGTCGCACAAAGAGGGCTGTTGTATTGAACAAGTTCCTTCGGCACAATGAAAGTCTCTGCCATAAGAATAAAGCTCCTTTGTGCAGGCAGTAGAGCATTTCCAGTGTGTGGCAGTGGAAGGAACACCCCTGGAGACTGGGCAGCATCAGGCACCCGCCATCATCCTTCCCCAGTACGAGGCATCTTTCTCTGATGTTGCCTTCTTGCAGCAAAACACATAGTGGGCATTGATCTCCAAGATACACACTACCAAAAGAGGCCTTCTCCTGCCCCCGCCTCTCCCTCTGGGACATGGACCAGCTGATCGAGGCCCGTGGTAGTCATGCTGTGGTGAGATGGAGCTCGGAGGACACAGCTAAGACCACGCTGCTGCATGGCTGTCTCAGAAACAGAAAGAGTGAAGGGGCTGGGAACTGCTGCCGTTGCACATCCAGAATGTCCTGGGACCTCCTGGCAAGGATGCCGGGCATTACTAGGAGACCAGGAGCTTGTAACCCCTTCTTCTGAGGCCTGCATGGCCTGGCTTGTAGTTCATGTGATGGCTGGAGAGCCGGAAAGCCCCAAACAAGTGTTTTCACTCCATGCAGAGGTGGCTGTGCTTAAATGCTCTTCTGATGCTGGTCCAGATCCAGCTCAAGCTGAGAGAGCCCTTGCTGCTGCTTCTTCCCAAATGAAAAGCACTCTGTAAAGGCAGAAGCACTTGTGAGGCCTGTGCTCAAAACCACATCTAAAAACAGACTATGTCAACAGAATATCAAACCAGACATCAGCTACCTCTAAAACCACATGCAAGGCCCGGTTTAAAGCTGAATCCGCCAAATGTGCATGGCAAAATGGCTGGTGTGTGACCACGTTTCCTGCTGTTCCCAGCCCCAGGCATGGTGGTGCCATGAAGCAGCGCTGGAGCAGGGACGGAGCGGCCCC
Source organism: Jacana jacana (assembly GCA_013400555.1). Lineage (NCBI taxonomy): Eukaryota > Metazoa > Chordata > Aves > Charadriiformes > Jacanidae > Jacana > Jacana jacana. Next base: position 76,350 of record VZTM01000854.1, on the reverse strand, counting down.
AGGTGCCTGGGTGCAGATGCTCCCATGGCTGCCAGTGCTTCCTGTGGGAGAGTGGGCAGGACACAGGCTGTCCAAGCACTCCAAGGTTGAGCTAGCAGCAACAGACTCTGTGGACACCTTGGCATCCATTGAGCAGCACAGAAAATGTTTTTGCTTGGGTCTAGTTACAGCAGAACCTGGGTAAGGAGGTGGTGGGTACAGGAGGACCTTTCACAGAAGCTTGGGGGATGCAGACAGAAGCTGCAGGTAGAAGGAAACATTTTGGGATTTAAGGCTTCTCCTTGGTTTGGGAAAGGGATATTCACAGTGGGAAAGCCAGGCTGAAGAGAGCTCTTGACCTGATGTTATCGCTCCTGTTGACACAGCATGAGACAACCCAGTCTTCTCTCCTGGGCTGAGGGAAAGGCTGCCTGCTCCCAGGTTCCTCTGATGGTGACTGCCAGGGCTTTGTCTGCCAGTGGTGACTGCTCCTCCCTGTTGGAATGCCTGGGGAATTTCTACCTTAAAACCCACCCTGGCTCCAGAGCTTCCAAGTGCCGGGACAAGAGGGACCAATTAGAGGGACCCATGGAGAGCAGGAGATACTGCAACACTATTCACTCGCTGTCACTTCAAAAAGGTTTTCTTTTCTGTATGTTTAATATGCAAATATTTAATAGGGTGTATTAGAGCATAACAGCCATAACTTGAGACCTTTCAGTCAAGATTAAACAGGTGCTGAGTCTTTCTTTTCAAGGCCCAGCACAGCTGCAAGCCTGCCCTCCCCAGTACGTGATTACGGGATGCTGTGGGGGCCTTTTCCACATCCCTCCCCCATGATGCCTCGCCTGCTCCTGTAAAGGCCCTTTTTTTTTGTCTTTCTGCAAGAGACTGTCCTCGCTGTTCAAAAGGAGCAGGAAAAAAGAATGGTGATTTATTAGCTCTGGCATAGAGGGCAAGGTTTTGACCTCAGGTGTGAATCTGAGAAAAATATTATTTTCCTGACAGCCAGACCTCTTGGAGTGAATTAAAACTGCTATTGTGAGGAAATGGATTAAAACCATTTCAGCTTTTATGACAATATCAAGGCGGTTACTTTATAGAGCGTCTAGGATGTAGACTTGCCCCAAGGTGCTTTATAATCATCAGTTGAAAGGGAGAGAATTTGCCTGCAGAGATGAATCAATGGGTATATTTTATGAAACATTAATGACAGCTTTTGCAGATGTAAATTTGGGGGTATGCGCTTGCATCTCTCCGTGCTGTCCTGCAGCTGCAACTTAAGCTCTTTTGCTGTTAGTGAGGATCATAATCCAGCAGCACAGTTTTGCTGGAGGAGCTTTACATCATCTTCTAATGTAAACAATATTGTAAGAGAGCCCGACAGCCCCACAGGATTTTCATTGAGCGATGATTGATGTGGAAAGGGATGGAACTGCAGTGATTCTGCATCAGTCACAGCTCTCGCTTGGCTCTAAAACTGACCCTGTTAGCACAGCCTGACTTGGATCATTTGTCTCAGAAGTACCAAGGGATTTTAAAACAGCTGTGGATTCAACCATTTCAAATGGGAACATATTTTTGGTTTGTGGTAAGAACAACATAAACCGTATGTGTTTCAGAACTTGGGCCTCAGCATTCCTGGCTTGTTTTGTCAGTGCGTCTTTGCTCTCTTCAGCAGCATTCACACATGCAGCTCTACAGTAGTGGTTTTTTTGGTTTTATTTTTCCACTTCAGATCTTCCTCCTTTTTTTCCCCTTCTGTCCCCAAAGAAAGAAAGAAAGAAAGAAAGAAAGAAAGAAAGAAAGAAAGAAAGAAAGAAAGAGAAAGAAAGAAAAAGAAGAAAATGCATAACCTTTGCTTTTACAGCTAGGCAACGCTTAAGCTGCTGGGATCGCTTAAGCAAAGGAAATATTAGTTTTTGAGCCTTTGATGTATCCCCCATCTGATGTGTTTTCTCCTAAATGCTGTTGATCGTACAAGTGCCAATGGGTAAAAGTATGTACCAGAAGTCATGGCAGAGCCCTGTGCAGTAGCTGTGTGCTGCCAGCCCTCTCTCTGTGTCCAGATGGGTATCCCATTTCACTAATGAAAAATTACTCTGATTTTCTGCTCCTCTCCCTGGCCCTTTCCACCACTCCTCCCCTTCTCCTTCAGCAGGTTCCTTCCCCACTGACATCTGTTCGAAGGAATGATGAACTGAGCTTTGGAGCAATTACCACAGTTTGCATTTATGGAACCAGCTTGCAGTGTGTGTATTTAAAACAGTAGCACTAAAAGTCAACAGGGTGTAAAAGGTAACAGAGTCTCCCACCTTAAAGCTAATGATGTTTTGCCATATGAACAAGAGCTGTGGATCTTAATTTGCTGGCTTCTTTCTCATTTGTACAGTATTCAGCCATTGCTTAATGAAGCCCGCCTGGTTCCCAAGATGTGATATTATATTATCACAATGCTCACGTTAAAGGCCTTCTATTTCACCCCAAGCACCTGTGGCTGCTCAGCAAGGAGGTAAGCCCTAATGTGTCACCTTAGATTCAGAGTTTGCAGCAAGTAAAGCCTGATTTTGGAAATGTTCTTCTGTTTTCCTTGTGGCCGAGGGCAACAAGGGTTGGGGAGTCAGTGGGCTGCTCAAGGTGCCTGCTCTGTGCTACAGTCAGCGGCTGGGGATTAATATCACAGAGAGAGTGAGTGCCGAGTTATTTCCGCAATCCCTTCACATAATGGATGTGAATGTCAAGATGCCGCCATCTGAAGTATGAGCACCTTGGAACAAAACAAAAAATTACTGGCGGTGTCAGCTTTCAGGAATGCTTTCAGAGACAGTGGAAAGCTGCACACACAGCACTGTCTTTCTGCAGCATCTTCCTTTCTGAATAAAAAATTACCACAGGCCCTCTCCTCTTCCTCCACCATCAGTCCTGCACAGATATGTTATGAACTAAACCCTGTGCACACTTACTACAATGTGGGCAGCTTTTTAGCAGGCAGCTTCTTGGGCCGGCACCCTGCTCAGTGTGGATTTGTGGCTCCAGTCTGTGTGGACTCTGCCAAAGGGCTGTGAACAGGCCAGAGCATTTTACAAACCCTGCTTGAGGTTTCATCCCCCTCTTCACTGCAGACCGCCCAGAGTTTGTGTCGGACATGAGGCATGGGCTGATTTGGCACTGTCCCCTGTACAAACACCACCTCTGGATCTGGAGCTCCAGGAACAAAGTGAAGCAAGAGCAGGGCGTAGTGCTCACCAGGAGTGGCTATAATCACCCTGGTACTGAGTTCTGGCCATGAGCTTCCTGGCTGGAGGTTTAAGTACTGTCCACATCATCACCATCACCACAGTTGGTCAGAATAATTTACTGTGACTATGAGCTGTGATTACACTGGAGACCTGTCTGCTCTCTAGCTGTTCAAATACTTCTCTCTCGATCTGGGGACACAGGTAGAGAAAGCTGCATTGTTCACATCTTGGCCTTGGATGCCCATTGAGCCTCAGCCCCTCAGCCTCAGGGCTGCAGTAATGCTGTACGACATTTGAAGTTGTATTTTCCCTAGAAAAATGCTACTGACTTTGCAGTGGGTCAGTGTGTGGGTGAGTGCAGCTCCCCATTTAGAAGGATCTCAGACCAAAACCCCTAAGAGCATTGTAATATGTTTATGGAGGCCAGAAAGAGCGTTTTCCCAAGAGTTCCTCTATTTGGCGCCTAAACTGCAAGGTAACTGATGTTTTGGATAAATCAAAATAGCTGTTAAATCAAAATAGATGTGAAAATGAGAATTTTCTCCCAAATAGGCATTCCTGCCTAAAAGTGCTGCCCAAAAATATTGCTGGTAGAGAGCCCTTAAAGATTGGATATCGCTCCTTCTCTGTGTTAAGTCAGCTGCAAGGAGATCACTGATATAAAAAATAATAGATGTAAAATAAGCATTAGATCCTTGGATCAGACTGCAACCATGGTCTGTCAGGGTACTTCAAGGGCTGAACAGTATTTTCAGTCTCCTGCCCCGTGTCACCAACTTTGCCATCATGTAATGAAGTTTCATTTCTAGGAGATGAGAGTAGCCTGGCATTCAGAACTGATGGCCTGATTTGAATTTAGATTATTCCATCAAGGTAATAACAAGATCTGGGATCACAATCTGCTGGAATAATTTAGTAAACCATGTGAGGTCACTATTGCCTCTTACAAATATGGGTTAGTCATAATTTACCTGGCAGTAACTTGACCTGGAAGAGAGAGGTTTATCTTCTTGGCGTGCTGTGTCTGGGTAGCTCAACAATCTCTACATAAATTCGAGATCTTTCATTCTCCAGCTGGTTGTTATTACTTATAATCTCTTAATGCAAAAAGTATTCCTTCCAGAGGCCCCTTTCCTTGCCTTTCTTACTTTTTTTTTCTTTTCTAATAATTTATTGCATGTTTTGTCTCAGGATCTCTCAGGCCCACGCCCTTGCAGCCATTATAATTCGGTCATTGCACCAAAAACCTCAGTTTTGTTTTAGGTGCCACTTCTAAATGTTATGCTATATTATAACACAGGATTTTCAGGAAACATTGATTAAAGAACCTATGCTGAAAACCTTTTCTTGTGGATGTACCCCATAGCATTGATCAGAATCCCTTTTGTGGGGAGATTACAAGCAGAACAGGGGAATTACAGGATTACAGTAGAAATGGGGGAAAACTGTTGCAGTGATTCCTGAAGAGGCCTGATCCTGTCCTTTCTTGGGGCAATTACTGTGCAGCTCTTACACATCCCCCTCCATCCCTCTCTGAGCATCTGAGGCTGGAAGTGGGTTGACGTCTGCCTGCACCATGCAGGTGCCCTGTTCTTTTCTGTGTCTTGGGACACCCTCCCTATACCTTGTCCCTTTCCTTGGTGCCAGCAGGCACTAAGCGGCTCCTCATCACTGCCTCAGCTGCAGCCATCTGGTTTCGTCTGATGTCTGCAGTGCTGCCCCTTCTCCCACACCTTTGCTGCTGTTAGCTGAAGCACTGGGGGATTTCTGCTGCCCTTTGAACCTCTCTGGCTGCTGGAGCATGAAACACCCCCTCAGCATTTCCATGTTCTAGAAAGGGCAGTTTCACTTCTCTTTTGGGTTTTGGGGTTTTTGAACCCCAGAAGGTCAGCCCACTGCAGGCTCCACTTCCTGCTCCTGTACCAGAAAAAGCCAACACCAAAGAGCTGCCCCTCCTTGTGACCAAGTGCTGTGGAAAGCCCTTCACCACTGTAAGTGGAGCAAGGGAGAGACAAAGCCCAGCTGAAAGCGAGTTGTGCCTCTGGTGTCAGCCCATCTCTGGCATGACCCACTTTGTGAACTGACTTGACATGTCCCACTCTCTTGGTAACTGATGGTCCCATGAACATGTGGTGGTTGCCCCTGGCTGTGTACCAGGGCTTCCCTGGGGGAATCCTTGAGGCATGGCCCATGGACAGGGCACATGAAGGGTGAGTTCTGAGGGACTGGAATGCTGGGAAGCACTGCAGGGTCAGCCTGTCCTGCTGCACAGACACAGTTCCTGAGAGGTGGAAGGTGGCAGAGTCCTGGTGTCCAGGTTCAGCTTCACTTGAGGGTCAGTGCCTTGACATGTCCAGCACTAGCACTGGGCTTAGAGCATGGTCACCAAAAGGCAGCCACCCTAGAAAGCAAAAAGCAGCTCTCTGGAAATGGTAGTGTTTGTTTGGCACTACATACTGGCCTTCGATGAAATATATTGCAATGCAAACACCCAGGTCGATATAGCCATTACAGTTGTTGTCTGGGTTTATGCAGTTTTTCTCAATATTCTTTTATCTTTTCTGCTATGATTATCTGGACCCTAGTCATTATCAGTCCCTCCTTCCTACTGTCGCTGTACCGCATTTTAGTAATGTGACAAATAGCAGCAGCCTCAGAAATGCCAGCTTTAAAGAGTGACTAAACCCTCACCCACACTTTTAAATTGGGGCAGCTGAGAACGAGCTTTTATGTAAGATGATGCAGAGCACTACAGCCATCCTCATCAGGTTGGGGTTTTTGGTGTTTTTTTTTTTTTTCCTTCTTCCTCGCCTCAAGATGTTGCAATTTTAGCTTGTATTTGCTTTTTTTCCAGCTCATGACTCCACTTCTGACTGGAAGGCACAGCCTCTGAACAGAGCTCTGCTGATGTCTGTAACATTAGCGCAAGGCTGTCAGGGAGCAGACGGCATGTGATCATTGGAGGCTAAACTGGGACGCTGTGATTCAGATAACCAGCTTCCCTATTTCTGGCTCAGCTTTGAGGTCCAGGTTCTGCTGCTCCTTGTCATGGAGATGGGTGTGCCGGGCCAGTGCCCAGGGTCACACAGAAGAAGCATGTGCATGAAGCAGGGAATCAACTATGGAAGAGGAACCAGTAAGGGGAGCGGGCTGGAAATACCCTAAGGAACGAACATTTTTACTAGTCCCATTGCAGAAGCTGAATGATATTCTCTGCTCTTCAGCAGTGAGGAGTGCTTGGCCCTGTGCAAGGGAGCTGCTCCGTCCCCTCTGGCTCCTCTCCCACTGCTTTTGCTTTTGCTGTGCGTTTCTCAGCAACTCTCCCAACAGACTGTCATCCCTAGCTCTTCCTCCTGCCGCTCAGTCAAGTGCCTGTGACGGAATGGAGGTGGAGGGGGTGCTCCTGGGGGATTATCCAGCAACCTTTGAACTACACAAAAGTGTACAACTTCAGCAAAATTTTAATCTGCCCCTGGAAATTGTAGGTTATTTTTTATTGAGAGAGATATTTAATTGAAAATTCAGGGCAATGTCTCCTGTTGGGCTATTACTTATGATGAGTGTAATCACTTAGAGTGAATTTTACTTTTAAATTATGGGGCAATGTCATAGGAAAGGAGCATAATTTCATTCCTGTAAGAGAGTTGCCCACACACATCTGAGAGATGCTCTTCCTGCGCAGCCTGCCAGAGGCCAGCGCCTGAAGTGCATAAACCTAGAAGAGGCAGAAAGCAGAAATGAAACTGTTGCTCACCAATCTGCGCTGCACAAAGTGCTAAGAAAAAAAGGTTGCTCAACACAAAACACCTATATAAGTCTCATCTGCCATTGCAAATATTGCCAAAACACCTATTTAAGACCTTTTTGCCATTGCATCATGGCTGATGACAAAAAGGAGTGGGACTAAAGCAGCTCTCTCTTGGTGGTTAGTAGGTGGCTGTGGTAGAAGCAGCTGCTGCTCCATTCCCACAAAGCTTGTAAAAGCTTTAATGGGGCAACAAACAGTGACAGCCCTGTGCCATGATGCTGGTTGCAGGTGGCCTCTCCCTGATGCAGTCTGCAAGCCCACAGTGCAGACAGACTGTCAGGGTACATCTGCCTGAACACTGCAGCTTCTTCAGTCCAAACTCTCAGCCTACAACCTGTGCTCAAAGACCATCCCAGCTATATCTGTCTTTCCAGTCCTCTCTCCCTGTTGACCTCAGCTTGCTCCTGGCACAAGCCTAGTTCCCTTTTCCCTCCTATTTTCACAATTTCTGTCTTGTCTTTTCTGTCTCCTGTGCATCCCTCTTGTGTCTTTTATCAGCTCTGCCCCACCTCTGTTGGTTCTTCCCTCTTGTACCTCCCTGTGACCTCCTGCATTGAAGGTCAGCCCCATCACTGCCGCCCTGTATCTGCATTTGCTGCAGTGAATCCTCCTGCTTCCTGGGGACATTATTAGATTCAAGATGACCCAAACAGTGGAGATTTGGGCATGACTTCTCTATAAGCAGATGAGAAGAAGCCTCTTGGACTTGGAAAGACTTCTGTACTGCCTTAACCATGGACATATGCCCTAGCAGAAATGGCTTTCTCTCCTGACTGCTTCTTCCTTCCACGCTCTTCAGTTGTGCTTTTGCCTGTGGCTTCTCATATTCTTCCTCACTGTCCCTTTGCCCAGCAGCCCTATCTCTGCCAAGAGCTTCTATGGACCACCGCATAGTTTGACAGTAACAGGACCAATTGCACTGCCACCTCTCAGTCACAGTCACACTGTGCCATGTATCCTCTGCACCTGCCCAGCATCACCCCATGCCTGATACACATGCATTTGCCTCCTGCTGTTGCTCTTTGACTCAGACCAGTCACCCATCAAGGTAGCAGCATACTGCCAGGAAAAGAGGAGGAAGGAGCTTACCCTCAGTCCCTACCCCCTCCTCTTTGCTGGGTTTTCCTTTTTCCCCACTCCATCACAAATTTTGTGCATTAACGTGCTCTGTTTTGATTTTTCAGTTACTCTGAGAGGTATCAGTTCAGTCCTCTTCTTGATCTGGACTGACTTTATTTTCTTAGGAATTTTTGCTATGTTTTTAGAAACCTTTCTATCTGTCTCCAGGGGGTGCTTTTCTGTCTTTCCCATACTGCTGTCTCTCAGTGGACTACTCCCATTTTTTTTCCTCCCTCTTGCTCAAAGGTATATTTAAATTAGAAGAACTGGGGAAACTTGTGCCAAGTTCCAGCAATGCTCTGGTCTTGGCAGATTTCAGTGGTGTTGTAATGGACTAATCTATTGCCTGGGAAACCAAAGTACCCCACCTGCGTCCAGCCCTGCCCTTGGTGGTGACACGCACTTGGACTCAGCCGGGTTTGATGTAATTGTTTGTTCAATATGTCTCTCTGGGCTTATTATTTATCCCATGTAAGATCCACTCTTACCTTTTTATTTCTGACACTAACCACATCTCTCCTGCCATGACCTCTCCCTTACCCCCCATGTCAGCAGATCATTCCGGTTAATTTCTTAGCAAAAATTATGTGTCTTCGTAAGCCTCTACCATTGTGTTTTTCTTTCCAGTCAAAAGAAAACAGAGTGAATGAAACTGAATTATTTTGGGTGTTTTCTTCTGTGCATTTGTAATCTCATCCTGAGGAGCACTTAAAAAAAAGTTACAGCAGAGCTTGTATTGACTGATACAATGCAGTCGAGCAATCGGCACCATACTCATTTAATATTCTGTCTTAGGAAAGGCATTGCCATTATACCCAGAACATTTACCAAAACTCTCAAAACACTAACCATGCCAGCATCAAGATACCATTTGATCTTTTAACTTCAGTCACTCTCTGCTACATAACCTGGATTATATGCAGCAAGTCTGCGTGTGAGCCCTTTTCTTCTCCAGAAATAATGGTTTGCCACACCATTCATGAAGAATAACCCAGTCCAGGAGCTATTCTTTGGCCATACTTGGTGTTGGAAGCTTCAGAGGAACAGCTGAGCTTAATTTGCATGAAATAAGACAATTTTTTTCTGCCTCTACCTGGTAATGCTTACATTAGTTACCAGTTACATGGTAACTGTAGAATTAATAACATGGTAACATAGAATTAATAATTCTCCATGCTTAAGGAGAAAGGTTGCCTCTTGTGCAGTTTTACAGTCTCTAGTGTAACTACAGGTACAAATCGTATTGTTACCAGTACATGGACTCTGCACTTTTGGTTTGATTGTTGAAAAAAGCATACTAAAGCCTTATCTGAGTGGAAACCTTGTCCCTGTGGTTTCAGGAGCTGTCAGTCTTTCATCTTACTCCATTTTTCCGTGCAGTGTGAGCTGGGCACAGTCTGCTGTGTCTGCGGCACGGAAAAAACCCTTTCAGATTCATCTTTCACCAGCACGGTGGTGACGAGTCAGCTGAAGCTGTATCGAGAATCACAGTGACTTTACATGCCATGGCTCCAGGGGAGAAACATATGCTGCAGCAAGTACGGGGTCTAAAATAATAGACACTAGGGGGAAATAAAAGCATGCCAGTGGGTGGACTGTCAAGTCCAAAAGCCAAATCCTGAGAGGTCCTAAGCCCTCACAAGTAACTCCTGTTGGTTTCAGAGGACTTCAGGTTCTCATCTCCCCTTAGGATCTGGCCACAAGTACTTGATAAAAAGGTGGAGAGAGAAGGGTTTTTGAGGTGAATGAAATTATTTGTCTGGATTTGTGGAGTAGGCAGCATGGATTGGGGTTTGTAACAGCAGTACCTGCTCCCCTTGCAATGTGGTCATGACTTCTGGTGCTGGGAATACCTTGTGGCTTCTGGATTCACTACAGCAAAACAGTGTGTAAAATGGGGAACAAAAAGAGCTGCTGTCAGAAATGGCCATAGGTAGCAGATGCCTGTGTGACTCTCTGGAGGGAGGAAAATCTCTTAATTCAGATGGCTTTGGTGTCCTGACTCTTCAACAAACTGCATATTGTACACCCCCCTGCTTATGCTGAAACAAAAGAGACAACTTTGTTTCTACATGGTGTGGAGGGGTTCCAACATTTCACTTCCCTGGGATGAAAAGCCATTGCTAATAAAATAGTGTCCTAGTGCTCACACATCCCACAAAGGGTAAATCTTTACCCTGAGACTGTCTTAATATTATTGTTATAATTTAAAGACACTGAACAGAATTGCACTAACTTGGAGTATCATTTTCAGTAGCTCCAATGATGTCTGCAGCACACCTGCTCTCCGTGGTCATTTCAAGCCAGCTCCTGCTCTGTTGTTATTGGCTCCACACCAAGAGCCAGCAAAGCAAAAAATTTTTCACTTAAGCCCAAACTTACTGTTCTCCTGTCAGCTTCCCTGTAATGTATTACTTCACCATGTCCTTTGACCTCTCTCATTTCTTTGTAGAGAAATATAATTAATTGTGAACCACAGCTTAGCTCTGGGGCTTCAAAACAGTTTCACGTGTTTACTCAAAACATTAACTTTTTTCCTTCTTTTTTAATTTCCAGGCAGAAAAGGTGATGAGGGTTAAACAAAGTAATGCGCCTTCCAAACCCCAGCAGGGCTGAAACGAGCTGATGGGCAGGAGGATGGTGAGTGGGGTGGACAAAGGGGGCTTCTCAGCCAGACCCCAGCTGCCAGAGCTGGTCATGGGAACGCAGGTGCAGAAAGGAAAGAAGGACATCTCTGCTGCACAAACAGCCTCAACCTCAGAGCAATACAAAGGAAGAGAAGATGATCTAGAAAAAAATCACAAACCAAACTATGTTCAACTAGTACCTAACTACCTAGGCTCTTAAATGGGTACATGTACAATGCTGCAGCCCTGCAGGAAGCCCTCACCATGCAGGATGGACTGTCTAGTCTGAGATTCCACCAAGAGAGCCATGGGGGACTGGCCAAGGTGCACAGTGCCAGGCAGCCCCAGGAGCTCATGGTTTGGGTGTACAGCAGCAGCAAACATTTCACCCAGGGGTCAGTGCACAGCTTGTGTCTTCTGGCTCTGAAGGGTTGTGAGCAGGAGACTCAAGACCAAGCTTGCAATACCAATAACCACAACTTTATACTGTGCCATCAGGCTGCAAACATCACCATGGTTTTCTGTGCTGACCTGGGTGCTGGCTGCGGCTGGGAAAAGGCTGCTGCATCCAAGCTGCTGATTTTCCTTCTCTTAGCTCCATGGTGGATCTCTGCAGATCTTTCTGTGTTTTGAAGGAATATAATAAGCTGCTGCTGCCCACAGCAGTATCTCTTCTAGCCCTTCTCATGTGAGCTCTTTCATGGGACAAAGTCAGTTATAAAGCGACATGTACAATGGAGCCAGGCCAACACCAGTATCTTTGCTTCTCACTGAGAAATCTGAACACAGAAGTAGTGTTAAAATGACCTGCCACTTTCCTTATTCAAACATTAATTCATGAGGATTTGTCCCACAAATGATGACAAACATCACTGGAGGAAGGTCTTAGTTACTCATCATACCAATAGCACCTCAGTAGCAACCCTACAGCTCCATAGAAGTCCTGCTTCATTTGTGGATTATATTCAGAAGACCCAAGGTGTTTCTAGAAGACCTGAAGGACCCAGTTAAGTAAATTTTTCCATCCTCTTCCTGCTGTAGAATTGTTTCCTATGTCACACGACATGCTCACAGCCCATTTAAAGGCAGCTGCTGCAAATCCAACATGTGGGTGTTGTTAATCCCACAGGAATTTTCTTCAGAAATGGAGGGGAAGGGAAGTTGAGGGAGGAATAAAGCAACAAAATTCTCATAAAGCTTCAGCACATTTTTATTTTTCAGGTACCCAGAGCCATCCAGCACCATAAGCAACTATGAACTAGAGAGAGAGATATTCAGTAGTAATGAGAGATACACTTGGGGTTATAATTTTAAGGGGATATGAAGTTTCTAGTCTTTATGAAGGTAACAGTAGTCTCCTAGCTGATACTCCACAGACAGTCCTGATAACCCTTTGCAAGCCCAGACAGCACCTTTGAAGTCAAGGGCAATGTTGGTACAGTAATAACTCGAAAGATCTATTGGCTCTTACATTGCTGAAAGACCATCCAATTTGTACCACTCAGGTGCTTTGAACTAACATCACCCCCCAGTCTTATAGCACCTGATGCATCTACTATCAAGCTTCTTCACTTCATTCTTACTGCTTTTCCCAAGAAATCTCTCCTATAACTTCATTTTTTATCACTTTTAATAGAAAAAAAAGGCATAATAAACTCAATGTCTAATTTTGCAGGAGTGTTATACAAACATCCTTGCTGTGATTGAAGCAGCAAGCAATCACTGGAGATCCACGTTTCTACATCCTCATACTTGAATTCCTTTTCCTGAATGCAGTACTGAAAACACTCTTGCATGGAAACTGGCAGGAAAACAGTCTAGGATTAATATCAAGAAAGGTGCAAAACTAGTTGGAAAATGGACCGTGAGTTGTTTTTAAAAAAATCAACAATTTCATTGTCATATTGGGAGGATTAAGTCATGTTCCAACAGTGTCACAAATCAGGTGCAGAGTAGGCAAAGGCAGCAGCCAAGCTCTATTATAAAAGCCAAAGCTGGCACGTAACATTGTGCATCAGCTAAGAAAATATGAAACCTCGCGGAATGACTCAACTCTGATCTAATTGTGATACAGTTGACAGCTGGGTGCCAGAAAGTTCTTTGCAGCTTACCTAATGGCATGACGGAGTACCAGAAGTGCAGGGTGACACCCCACCCAGGCCTGGCAAGGTGCACTCAGCCTCGAATCTGTGGCACAAACCAAATGTTCAGTGTTAAATCATGACATTTCACACACGGAGGTTGCAGTAGCCTGTATGAGATTGTATGCCCCAAGATGATCTTGCCTTTTCTACGCATATAATGAGAAGCAGAGTGCTCAGTCCTGGGCACTAGGCTAGACCCCATTGCATCTTGACTGCTGCTCACCACCTCCCATGCTGTCCCAGTCACCTGAATGGCAAACCGTAAACTGGTGATGTACTGAACTGAGCTTTGAGGCCACATCATATCTGATCCTTAGCAGTAACGAAATAAAAAACCAGTTCTGGCTAAGTGATTTTAGCCTGGCATCAGGAGGAACAGCTCAGGAGGCAGCAAACAACCTGTACAATTTCTTTTGTCTGAGAATTGTCTGCTACACATCCAGATCATTACAATATCTAATAAGGAGGAGAAACCAATAGTAATTTAGCTGAACTGTTATGGTCTTTTGGGTAAATTGATTCTTCCTGCCTCTCAGGCACAAGGCCATACAGCCAATGCAGGTTGGCTACTCTTTTAGTACCCAAACTAAGATAAATTATCATCTTGTCCATGACTCATCTAGACCGGTTCCCATAGGAAGACAAGGCTTGAATTCAAATTTATCCTGAAAAGCACAAAGGAATGGCAAGCAATCAAATAGATGACAGTAAAAAACACTTCAGAGGGAAATGTCAAATGTGAAAGTCCCCAACAAACCAGCCCAACTTGTGACACCTGCCAGACAGTGGTGTGCAGAGGGACCCACAGCTTTTAGAGATCCAGAAACTGTGGGGGTTCTTGGTCTTGTCTGCCCACAACACAAGGAAAGGCTAATGTCATCCTGGGACCCACCTGCAAGAGTGTTTTATGTAAGACACACAAGAAATTGTTGTGTTCTACTTGGCACCACTGCAGTCTCAGCTGGAGTTTGGTGTCCAGTTCTCAGCACCATGCTTTAAGGAAAATGGAATTTGGACAAAGTCCAAAATGAGCTCATATGAAAGACAAAAGGTTCAGAAAATGCAGCCTGATACAAAAGGCCGATTGAATGGACATCTCTGTGGCATTGGGATGAGGGAAACCTAACAACAGTTAACTGTCAGGCAGAAAACTGAATTCTTTTTGCTCATTATAAACTGGTGATGTGAAGTGTGATGTCTTCTACTCTGCTTTCATTTGTTAAATATGGTACATCAGGGCTGCTTTTGGAGTGCAAATTTAGAGCACCTGTTAGAGCATTTTCAGACTTTTAATAAGTCCTTGGAGGAACCAGACCTTCCTCAGATCAAAGTCCCTCAAGATTTCCTTCAGGATCCGTTTTTGTGGCCCGCATTCATCATGACCAACTGCTTTTGAACGCATTCAGTTGTCTGGGGGGTTGTACAGCTTAGTCCTGCCTTAGTTCTGCAATTATGCTGAGAAAAATGCTGGTACGTGGTGGTTCTTTCTGTGCAGCATCACTCTGCCTAGCCAACTTTTGCTCTAGGAAGAACAACCTCTTGAGTCATCTCCAACACAGGCACGTCCAGTGGTGTACCCGCCAGGGCTGGCAGGTACAACACAGGACCAACAGAATACCTGCATGTTTCTGGACCAGCAGCTGGACTCAGGTGGCACTTCCTAGGGGAAAATGGCAACTAGCTTACGCTCAAGCAGCTGATGTGTGCCTGCATTAGAACAGAAGCATGTTTATTAAATCACATGCCTCAGGGGCACCCAGTGCATGGGTAAAGAATTATACCATGCTGCAGTGACACTACTGTGCAAGAGATGGGGTTTCTGCCTGTCCTACAATAGAGGCTCCCAAATGGAACCCTGGGGCATCTAGAAGCACAGCCTGTCCAAGGACCAATTGCATTGCAGTGCCCAGTGGGGCTGGCAGCGAGGTGGACGTATAAAAGCCAAGGAAGGCAGTAGGACAAATGACTGGCTGAAATAGGGGCTATTTCCCCAGCATGTGACAGCAGCCACATATCCCTGCAGACACTCCCTCCCCTTCCCTTGCTGGAGCTGTTACTCCCAAACCCTCTGCTGACCCCGGGTGTGGAGTTGGCACAAACCCCCATCGACCCCAGATCCTGTTTCTGGGCCATGCTGACCACGAGTGCAATCATGCACACTTCCGTCCACATTTATGCAAAAAAGCACCCACCCCACATGTACTTCCACTGTATTTGAGGCCTTATGTAGTCTTGGCATAAGTGGATGGATTTTGCCCAGAATACACAATTTAGTGCTAATTATCTCTTCCTGCTGGGCTTTAGAGCACAGAGCATTCAGTTCAAGAACAACAACTACAAGAGCTAATGGATTGCTCTGTTACCAGGAAGCAAACCCTTTGCAGAGCCCAGAGGATCCTGCCCCACTGCAGGTCCCAGGGAAAGCTCAGCTCTGCAACAATAGGAGGATGGAATTTGTTAACTCTTCAGGGAAGGAGAGAGCATCGCCAGTGTTATAATTGCCTTCCGCTAGTGCTGCTGGAGGGAAAGCCCCAACACAAAAGAGCATCTCACCCCTCCTGAGGCATAGGAAATGGTGTGTAAGAGAGGAAAAATCCCCTCATCAGGTCAGTGAGAGGGTGTAGGAGAGAAAAGGAAGGAAAAACTGAGGCTGAGATTCATTCCCTTCCATTTCACAGAGGGCAAAAGTCTGTATTTTCTCTTCTCCTTTAGGGTGAGCGTATAGGATGTGGATTAAACTGTTGCTTCCCAAACCCCACTTCTCATGTGCATTTATCCCACATCTAGGATGGCCTATGGGCTCCTCTGTTAGGGCTCGCTAGCAAACCACTCCTCTTTTGGTGATACTCCCTGAAATAAGAAAGAGCTTTGCACCACTCTGCTGGCAACTCAGCCACAGGTAATGAATTAACAGCATATGGGAGTCACACTTGGAGCCAATAATAATTTAATTCACCTGTACTGGCACTTAACCATCCAGCAATAACTGTTGCAGAACTGCTCTCTGCACAGCTAATTTAAGAGCTTTATAGACCTACATGTGGTGATCATTTGATTCTAACGCTGACATGTTACCTGAAGGAGGGGCCAAAGTACCTCCTAGCATAGCAAGTATTTTGGCTGGTGGTGACCACATTTTAGCTTCTCTTTCAAATGCAGTCTTTTAGGTATAGATGGTCACCTACTCGAATATCCTTACAAGTGTAAGAAATAAAATACTGAAATATGGAGCAGATGCTTCAGTACCTTGGACTAATTCCATTACTGACACAGGACCAACATTACACCCTTCTCAAAGACACTTTCTCACTTGCTCATATGATGCACAGATGTAGGCTGCTGGCAGCGATCTCTAAGGCAACGTGGGCAACTTCCAGATTTCCAGCTACCCTTTGTCTCCCTTTCTTGTGCAAGACTCCGCACAGTTTATCTCATCTGGGTCTCTGTAGTTATCACACAAAAATATATTCATTATTGCTGTAGTTTGTATCCTTCTTGAAAACCGGGTAAGGGAAACAGCACTGGATGAATGGAACAACACCCAGCACTGGAGGTGAGGGATGGTGGCATCCCCGACAGTGTTACTGCAGGCCACTGAGATAATCCTGTGACCTGCCTGACAATGTGCAGCGGCTTCTCTTCTAGAGAGCTTGTTATTGCCAATGGCAAAGGTCTTTATGGCTTGGAATCACAGCTATCGGCACTAAAAAGTAAAAGGCTGTAAGGAGTAAGAAACCTTAGTCCTAAGTCAGTTGAGGAAACAGCTGTACAAAGCTGACGCCCCCTTGCTGAGATGGTTGCAAGCATCCTCCATCACATCCAGATGCAGTTTCCTGTCTCTAGAACAAGTTGTCCCGCAATGGCTTGCTGGGGAACACCAGAAACAAAAACAAATACGAGATTGATCCCAGGGAGGATTTTTTTCTGTGAAACAAAGGTAAATAATTCTGCTGGTTTATGACTGGCGGTTTTACTGTGAGGTATTGCACAATAGACTTAAATAATGCTGAAGTATGACTGCCTACAGCTTTATCCAGTTCTAATGTTTCACCTTAGCTTGGTGCATCCCAGAGAAGGTTAGTTATGAAGAATAAAAGCCATTCAGGGTTGCAGTCTCCTTGTACACAAACCCTTCTCACCCGACCGCAGTAATAAACATGGGAAATACATATTGAAGTCATTCTTCATAATGTTTTGTCTCATAACATTTGAAATCAAAGTACGCTTTTTACTTTTACAAATAAATACTGAGCTAATTGCATTAATAAACATAAACCAAAACTGTATATTTTGGCAAATAAAAGGCAGAACTTACTCTTCCTATCCTGCCTGTGGACGACCACTGTTTCCAGCAAGAGCAGGTCTGTAGGGGACCAGCATGCGCAGCTGCCGTGGGGGAAATCAAAGTGACTAGACACCCTGTCCCCAAGCCCCCAGCAGCCCCAGCCTGGTCAAGCAGGGTGGCCAGTCCGTAAACACTGAGCAGATCCAGGGATGTACATCTCCTTCTGTGCCATCTCTTCAAGCTCAATGTCCTGGCTGTGTTGCAACCATGGCAAAGTTACGTTGTACGTATGGGATTTAATGTATTGCAGCAAAAGTGCAAGAAAGCCATGGCCCAACTTCCCTTCAGGTGAGACTTGGGGTGTGAGCAGTAAGCACAGGACAGCCCATATTGCACAGGGCATCTGGTAACTGAATGCCAGGTGACCTCCGTACTGCAGGTGATGCTCCAACCCCATCTGCACGGCTACAGCTTTGCTCTCCTAGAGCTCCTACGCTTCACTGGCTAGGCATTACTGAAATTAAATCCCACAGCATGCCTGTGGATAATGATTTATACTTATCTTTCCTCTAAAGACAGGGAAACTGGAACAGAGACAGGGATTATTTTCCTATTCTAGAGACATTTCAATTGTTTTCATCCTTGAATCTGACATTTCTGATCCAGGATTTCTTTATCCCACCCAACTTATTCCTGCACTGGGGTAGGATGCAGGCACCTGGCTGTCCCCTGTGGGCAGGTTTGCCACATGGCTTTGACAGAAAGGGACAATTTAAGGCAGGAAGACTCACCTTGGCCCCTACAAAAACATGTTGTGTTTTGTATTCAGTAGGGCAGTGTACCACTTGCTGGGGGGCAGGGGGAATGAGGCTGATCTTCGGTCCATCTTTAAGGCCATCCTCATTGCTGGAGAGATTTTGTACGGATACTGGTGGAAAACCAGTGAGGCAACAAACATTGAGCATCTCTTTTTCATCATTCTGGCTGGTAGAAAGAGCTGATTTATGTATTTGCTGATATGATGTCGATAGCAAAAGCTTGATCTAATGAAAGTTCCTACAATGCCTACAATGGACTTTTGCCCCACTTGCAGGCACCTAGAGGTCCCTGCTGCCCAGACGTCCAGGACCACCCCAGTGCTAATAAGCAACTGTGGCAGTTCCTGCCCAAAGCAACAAGATAAAGGATGCCTAGATATTTGGAGATCCCAAAATCTCCCAAGGAGACTGACTTGCTGTCTGTGCCCAGAGCCCATCTCTCTGCTGTTTTCTGCCCCTTGTGAAACACAGGCACAGCCAATATTTTCTTCTAAAGCTCAGGTAGAGGAAGGACCCATCCCTTATGCAGCAGCTTGTAGTAAAAGCACTCACAAAGGATGCTGTGTGGTGCGCAGTGTGTGTGTGTCATCTCCTACTCTGTCATGATAGCTGAATGTGTATGGACTTGTCCTTGGGACACAGTGATCAGAACAGGGGCATCTTCTCTGTCAAGGGACTGCTTTTCCCATGGGTTCAGAGACAGCTTCTCTCTAGTGCCTGTTCTTGTTTGTATGATTCTTGTCTCCTTTATCCTCAGTGAAAAGAAAGGCAGTGCCCCAGTCCTGCTCTTACACAGCCTGTGTTCACTGGGTTATAGTTTTCAGTCACTGAGGTGATGATGGGTGGATTAAATAGGATATTGGGTTCCTCCTCCTGATATAAAAAACTTTACCATTTGGATGTGGGCAGGAGTGGGGTTTGAAGGAGTGCAGCAAACCTGGCCCAGCACACATGGGAAAATTCAGGAGTGCAGCAAACCCGGCCCAGCACACACGGGAAAATTCAGACTCTCAAGGAGAAACCTGTTTTGGAGTATGTGTGGACAGAAGGACCCGAGTGCATCCCTGAATCAGAGCAGTACCAGCTGATTTGCATCACATTTTGGTGCACCCCATTTCCCCTTTGCATTCTGTAGTTTTCCAACAGAGATCCCTGGACTTAATTCCAGGGTCAGACCCTCAAGTCCTTTCTTATGTCTAGCCTGCAGTCTCAGCGTGATAACATCCTGCTGCCAGTGGCTCATTTGTAAGCAAGGAAAAACCCAGCCCATTCTAATTTTGAATATGCTAAATGATTAATAGAGCTAATTGTGGCCTCTGCTCTTGTAACAGCTTGAAAGTGAAAAGGAGATGTTGATGCAATAGGGCAAAGGACATCTTCTGGCTCTGACAGTAACTCAGCAGCCTGGACTAGAGCAGCCCTGTACCTCTGCAGTGAAGGCACCACACTGCCAGCAGCCCACTCCCACTGAGCTCTTGCTTGCCTTTGTAATTTACTTCAGGTTTTGGCCATCAGTGTATCATCATTCTTGGCTTCACTCTGGTACCTACCAGAACATACAGAAACCCTGTTATGGACAAAACAAACCCAGAAGAGTAGAATACCTGTAATCCAGCCCTACTTACTATTTTTACCAGAAGCAGCAGCAGGCAGAGTGCAGACATAGGAGTGGGAGAGTGGGGAAGCACTATTTTAAGTCAAACAGCACAGGAGGTGGTTCTTAGCTCAAAATCCAAATGACTTGCTTGCATCACAAATGAAATGAAGTTTTTAGCAGTAGCTTGCAGCCTATGCAGCCACACATACAGGGACCAAAGAAGTTTGTTCACACAACGCTGGCTACCCTACATTTCAGAGTAATAAATGTTAGTGCAGCACTAAGAGGAGAACAAACCTGGTAGTTTGGGTTTAACTGTGTTAGCCTGTGCTACAGGCTGCAATGAGAAACTCTTTCCTAAATTGTTTCCCACTACTGATACTGGGACACGTGTCTTGGCCAGATCAGCTGTACAAGTTGTTGCTCTTTGGCAAACCAGATTTAAATTTAAGGGAAGAATATTTCAGAAGGTCAAAATCAAAGGAAAACAGAAGCTGATGAATCATACCAGTAAGTATAGAACAGCTTTAAAAAGCATTTTAGCTAGGTGCATTACCAGGACCAAACTGCTCCGTTGGAGCTAATTCTCACTTTGAGCAGCTGTATCCCACATGGCAGCCCCCAGCAGGCACCAGCTGGGCACAGGGTGCCCTGGGCAGCCCAGCCTGTAGCTCAGCACACACTCAGTGCCCACTTTACACAAGGGTAAAAGGAGCAACCCCACGCCTCAACCTTCCTTTCTCTTTCTCCTGAAAAAGCTTTTGTATTACTCAGCTGAAAATAACCCAGGAAAAAAATGACTGGTTACTCGTTAACTGGATTGGCTGGGGCTGTACCAGCCTGGGAGAGGGTGGAGGAAGAGAGCAGGGCAGATTCCCCCTTCCAGCAGCAGCACTTGCTAATACTGACTGCGAGGGCTGTTGAATTGCAGGCTCAATGTTTGGAACTACAGTTCTCAGGAAATTTAAACATCTGCTTCCAGCATTCCCAGAAGTTCACCCGCATCAACATGCTGACTAATCCATCGGAGCCTGCAGATCAGCTCTTCCTTCTCCTGTATTGCTCGGGGACCGTGGTGAAACAGGCTTAAACCCACTTAAACCATTCGGACTGAACAGCACACTAGTGTGGGAATAACAGGATAATCCATGATTATGTCCTTGTTACAGCACTCATGAGGGATATATGAAACGTGCACTCAGGTTTTCCATCTATACAAGGAGGTTCAAAGACAGCACGCTCTGTTCTGTCCCTCCTGGAAGACAAAAGACTCTGCTATTGCGTCACTTGTACTTTGCATGACAGATTTTCATTATTTGTTTGGCTGGAAAGTGAACAAATAAACATGTTTCTTAACCTGTGATGGAAACAAAGGTGACAGACCTGTCGGCAATGTCCCATGTGAGTAATGGCCAGACACTGTAATTAGTACCATAATTCAAGTCTCCTTTTTAAGGAGAATGCAAGTCAACTGCTAATTAGAAATTCATACTTCTTTTCGTGTATTTTTTCTTTTCTCTTTTGCCCTCTCAAATAACAGCATTAACAAGAGAGCAACTGAAGTAATGACACACTCTGTCACCTTCACTAACTTTCTGGTTGGGACAAGCAGTGGCACATGCTGAGGGTAAGTAATGCCATAGTAAGGCATTGAATAATACCTGCCTTTGCCTAACAAGAACATTAGTTTGGTCCTCTGCCCTAGGCAGCCAAGTTTCACAAGTCATGCAAATACTTCACATCTTTGACACACCAGCTTTTCTGTCAAAGTTGGCCAGGAATAGTCATCAGGTCAAAATGTCTTGTAAAATGAGAGAGAGGGAACATGCATCACACTCACAAATCCCATTGCTTAGGAGACCAGGGCCAAAACTAAGGTGGGTGGTTACAAGGTATTTACAGCAAGGAAATGGTATTTTGCAAGAATACTTAATTTACTGCTGCCATTTATTTTTTGACTGAGAAATACATTATTATCTCAAATTTAGAGCACCCTGGTGATTACACAGCAGCATTCTTCTACCCCTTACCACCTCTGGCTGTTCAGCAGAGCATCTGTGTGTGTTGCAGGACACTGCCAGGTAGCATGCACCTTTCTGGGGAGCAAAGGCTCTGCTTTCCACAAGGAGAGCTAAGTAACAGCATGCACTCAGCAAACTCCACATCAGGAGCCAGCACACATCTAAACACCTAAGTAGAAAGGTGGGCAGAATGCACTTCAGAAGCTATAGGAGACAGCTCATTTAAGAGAATTACAGAAAAAAGTTAATTTGTGGAGCAGAAGATGGACTTGAAGAGTGCTCTTCAGCATGCAGTTTAAAAAACCAGGAAATAAATGTTATGAATAAATATAATGGTATATATATGAATAAATGTAATTAAATATTTGCAATTTTTTGGCATCAGGTTGTCCAGCTATTTTCAATTGGCTTTAGATACAGTGATCTGAACAGATTTCAGTGAACCAAACACACTTCCACTATCAGAGAGTACGCAATGCAGTACTGCCCTTTTTAAGCAGAAATGGTGGGGCGAGAGTTAGGAGCAAGATTAAATAATAAACTACTGTAAAATGGGAATTAAATTTGTTTTCCTTAGCACTAAAAAAAAAAACAACCCACAAAATTTTAGCTACAAAAGAGAAAAAATAGATCCTACAATAGCTTTACCTACATATGTAATCATGACTTGACAAATTTCTATAAAGAAGGATTATTCATACATAGAACAATGTGCCCCACTGAGGTGTTTTTTCCCCTCCACTCCTCTCCTCTGGGCGTTACAGCTGGAGTCCCACTTGGGGAGCCATTAGGACTCAGACAACATTTCCCTAATGGGTGTCCTTCACAAAAGAACCTTCAAGCAACAGGAC
The DNA here is from genome assembly GCA_013400555.1 of Jacana jacana. Classification (NCBI taxonomy): domain Eukaryota; kingdom Metazoa; phylum Chordata; class Aves; order Charadriiformes; family Jacanidae; genus Jacana; species Jacana jacana. The sequence goes on along the minus strand of VZTM01000854.1, from coordinate 53,862 downwards.
ACAAATATTACTGGTTTCTGGAAACAGTTCTGGAAGTAAGTTGCTAGCAGCAACTTGCCACCAAGCCAAACGTCCCACCAGTCCTTTTTTTTGGTATCTGCTGTCCCTGCATAAGATACTCCTGTTTTATACAAAGTCTGAGTTTTTGCTGTTTCAGCTGAAAAGCCAGCCTCCTGACTGCAGAGTAAGACAAGCTTGTCAAGCAGTGTAAGTGCTAAAGGGTGTGCTCCACTGTGCCACTGAAAATCACAGAAACACTCCATTTACCATACTCTTTCAGAACAAATTGCATGTTGAAGTAAAAGGCAGATGGTTTGCCCATGTTAATGACCTCGGTTCTGTGCCCAACTCTGTCTGAATAACCCTGTGAAAGCTCTATTATCATTCCTCCATTATTTCTTTTTATCTGTTTTTTCCCCTCCTAAGACAGGAAAACTGGCCTTATAATCAGGGCTGGAAAAGATACAAACATTGTGATAACACTCATCACAAGTACAAATCCTGAAATTCCTTGTTCCTTAGTTTACAGGGTCCGTCTTGCTAAGCTTCAGGACCTTTCAAGAGCACTTGACAGAACAGATTGTCTTGGGAGACCAGAATCCCAATAAGAAGCAGCCTGACTAAAAAGATTTTAAAAAGATTTTAAAGCCAATGTCGTGTTTTGGGGAATGTGAGTCACTACTCTCAAGAATTTGTAATTTACAGACTGAAGGGTGGCTCTTCTACTGGCCTCAGGCGATACAGGCCAGCAGCTCCTCCAAAGCATGGTTGCTGGCTCCTGCCAGCTGGCATTCTTTGGAGCTGTTTAAATTGGGGGAAAAGCTGACTCGGGGTCAACTTAGTCAGCTTGTCCTGACTGGAGTCCCTGTTATCTCTGCAGCCACAGCTGAGATCATTTGACCTGGTCAGGCTGTAACCATGACCACTTCAAACACTCCCCGGCCGGTAGCAGCAGCAGCTTGTGGAAAGGTGCTGCTGGCAGGACAATCCGCTCCAATTGTTGGAAAGGTTAAACCTTCCTCCCCCTCTGTCCAACACTGCTCACAAGGACTCAAAATGAAGCATGTACAAGCCAGATAGCTGTCTGGAGGAGAATACTGGTAGCATTACGTCCAGCCTGAGCAATAGGGAGGACTGCTGTCCACAGAAAGGTTTTCACATTACCAGGTTGATTTGATTGACCAGTCCGGGGGATTCCAAGTACCCAAGTACCCTTTTTGTGTACAGTGATACTACCTTTTAAAGCTGCTGGAAGCCTTTGTAATTTTCAGATTTTTGCATGCTTTTCCAAATAATTTATTTCTTGAATAATTTGGTCCAGCTTTGAAAAGTTTGGTCCAATGGATTTTATTCTTGCACACTGAAAGAGCAAAATGCTCCCTTCTACACCTCTGCAATACCACACCTGCCATTAAAAATTTAGAAAGTTTCACAGAATTCAGGTATTCATCAACAGTCATGTGGGATTTGGCCTAAAGAGAGACCTCCTAGGAGTCAGGGATGGAAACAGGACCCAGCCACTGAAAGGGCTGTCAGACTTGTGGTCTGTCTTAGGGCTCAGGGTGTGCTAACTACCAGCTGACCTTCCAGACAGAAAAGGTACAGAAACTCCTGAGGAATGACACAAAGCTAGTGTAGGTGTGTTTCAGGTTCTTCAGAGTTTAACTCATTTATCCCCTTCATTCCTGAATTCACACACAGTGTAAATCTTGTGATTATTACACAAACCCTAGTTCACACAAAGATGAGCAAAACCCAAGGGCAGTCCCCAATACAGAAATGTTTAAAATCTAAAAGCAGAATCAAAGAACTTGAGACTCACTAGAAACCCAAAGGAAAGACCAAAAAAAGCATTCTCAATATATTTATTTTAAAGATTACTTCCCATTGTCCTCATAATTTTTAAAAGTCTTTTGGGGGATCTTCTAGTGTGGAGTTAAGGCTTTGGAGAACTTTTAACTTATTATAGATTAATACTACGTAACTCACATTTGGCAAGCTACTGGGACAAACTTTACCATGAAAGTGCTCTTGACATCAGCACATTTCATGTTTAATCCCAACTCTAAATTTATTTTCTAATTACAATTTAAAGGAAGAGAAGATTTTTTTTTTTTGTGAAGCAATGAAATATATCATAACATATTGCTTCCCTGGAGTCAATATATATACAATGTATTTGATAAGCAAGTAAGAACACTCTGTGACAGGTTAGTGACCAGAGATTATGAAAGAGCAGAGGGATAAAACAAAAGTTGGAAGTATTTGATCACTTTTAACAGTTAACTTGATCAGCACAACACTTTTGTATTTATTTCTTTGGGAAAGAAGAACTGTGCAATTATCATTAGAATAACTCCTTGACCAACACGTGACCAATAAATAATAAACATGACCAATAAATAATAAAACACAGACTGAAAAGATACTCTAATATTGAATTATCATTATAAAATTTAGAAATTATTCTAGTGACAATTAAGCTATTCTGCCATTTTGTGTTGAAGTACCAGAATATGAACCGGAAAACATGCAACAAAACCTCTATCCAAGCAAAGAATTGTGTGTGGATTTATTACACTGGTAGTAAATAACTGAAAAAGAACACACTTTCAAGAAGTGCTCATGACAGCACAGATTAAGCTCTTTCCTCTCTCTTCCTCTGCTCAAAAGCCATCCTCTATCTTCACTACAGCTTCCATGGGCAAAATGACTTTCCTCATCCTCAAATCGTTACCCTCACCTCTAATGGTCTTCTGTAGACCAGAAAGTATTTTCATTTCTCAGCTGTAGACTTCTGTGTTGGTTTGGAGTGTGAACTTCTGATCTTTGATGATAAAAGCCCCAATATAGCATTCTGCTGTGGCAAAACCAGTGCTTTTAGTAGTGTCGGATTTTGTCTCTTGTAAATGGCTTTGCTTTCAAATTGCCACTCAGGCTTTTTGCCACCACCATCCCAGGCACACTTGGCCAGCACAACTATCAGTACAGTGCTACTTGCACAGACACTGACTATGGGTTTACCAGCAATAATTGCATTAGAATAAATTTGTTCAAGAGTGCAAACACACTACTCCATCTGTCTGAAGAATAATGCCTTTTACGGTAACTGTGTACTGTTCTGGGATCATATGCCACCGTGCATTCTTTTTCTACTAAAATTTAAAATACCTGTGGAAACACACCAGCACTCAGAGATTAGCCAATCTACAAAACTTCCCACTTTCTTTTTCCATTAATTTATCTGATTATTTGGAATTCAATACATTTCTTTTTAAAAACCCCAAACTTTCAAGCTCTTGCATTGGGTTGGGCATTGCTGAGCTCCGCTGTGAATTCCACATGCAGATAGACTGCTCCAGACAACTGGCAAGTAGGCAGCAATGTGGCTATGGAGAATTTGAGAATGCCAGCAGAATCACTGCTAGGATGCTGTACAAATACTACTTAGCTCAGCTAAGATAAGCATGAGGAAGAAGCAGGCACAGACCACAGCCTGGGCACACAGGGTGACTGATGCACTCTGCATTTTCTGACCAAGGAGGTGGTCACAGGACAGAGCAGTTTTATGAAAACTACATTCTATTTTTACTGCTCTTTTCAACTTTCATTTATCTATAAAGGACAGAATGGACTTTACACTTGCTTTCACTTTTATTTCAGGTGTGAAACTTACTTATCCTTGAAACTGCTTTGCCATTAACTTACGGAGAAGGTCCATGTGGCTGCAGCTGCACTGCTTCTGGTACCCTGGTGGACATCTCCACTGCTGCCTGGGCTGTCTCTACACTGCAGGCATCTCACTGACGGGGCTGGAAATAAAGCCTGCGTCTCCTAAGCACCTCTTTGCTCCAGCTGAGTTTACTCTGGTAAATGAAGATGCATCAGTTTTTGTGTTTTTCAAATGGAAAATAAATTATGTTATAAGGTCACAAACAACAGAGGCATCTCTGAGCTTAACAGATGAAAAATTCAATACACCAGTCCATTTTGACAATAAAAATATTAATAATGGTTTCATAGTCCAAGTAATGAGTATAAAACTTTCTCCCCAAAACTGTTGACATTTCCTGAAGCAAAATTGCCTTGACTTTGCTCCTGATCCAACCACAGTTTTCTCTCGCTTCATTTAGGGTTCTAGAAATCAAAGTTACTGGCCTTTCACGTGCAGCTATCACTTATTCGAGTAACCGTGTATTTATTAAAATTCTTTGTTCTGTTACTAAAGACAGCATAATATTATTTCCATCCCATTTCCAACAAATGTCTCACAGGTTTTATTACTATAGACAAGTAAGATGTTCCTGGAATATGAAAAATGTGAAAAATCTCAAAATAGTTTCAAAAATATGTTTCATTACCTAGAACAGAGTCCATTCAACCAGCGAGAAAACCTGAACTACCTGTTCAATTCTGCTTATGATAATAATTAAAAGGCAACATTACTGATGTAATGTAAATGGTTACTTGTTTCAAAACAGCATTTTCACGTTTACCTCATTGATACTACTGAGACAGGAGCTTACTCCACTTAAAAGTGCAGTATTTGGTACACTGTACAGCAAAGTACAAAGTAAAACAACAGACGGCATAAATCTTTTGTATGTATTCATGTGGAGATAATGAGATTGAGAATTATTCAAAATTTAGACATGTGAATAAAAAATAGCTTAAATGACGTTCATGTAAAACAACCCAAAAATTAACAACTGAAATCCCCTTTTAGGAATCATTAAAGAACAGAACTTTGTCTAAAGAACAGTCTCTTAACTTTGCCTAAACTGCAAAACATTGTAAACATGCATATGTAATAGAACTTTCAAGCCTTCATACTTACATTACCAAAACCATATATATCCATAATGCTGGTGGCATTCAACAGCAAAGTTCAACAGCATTATATATGTATCAGCTTTTGCTCTAGGTGATTGCTACATCAAGAAAACAGTTATAGACTTACTTCCTCTGAAAACATTCTTACTGAAAGAAAGCCTTAAGCTGTATATTAGATAGGTACAAGAGAAAAACAAATCACAAATCCACAGGGTTTGTTTTGAAAATGCAGTTTTCTTCTAACAATTGTGGAATCAATAAACTCATATGGGGATCCCTTTGCCTGTGCACAGCCAACCCGTTCTTACATACAACTGAAACTGAGTATCGACAGCGAAGCAGGAAACGTGTCTGAGTAACATCTATAGCAATGATTTAAATCCATTCTCCAAATTACCTGAATAATGACAGTAAGTCAGACTTGTTGACGCATTTTATTGTGAGATGGGGAGTCTGGTAAAAAACTAGAAAATGACCATGATGTAACAAGGAACTTAAAAATGAAGTTTCAGATTTGTAACATACATACATGAATACAGGAACAAATTGGCACAAAAATGTTAAACATTGTTCCCAACACTGTTTATAAGATTATTCTAATTTGGCTTACTAAGGAAATGAGAGTTTTATGGTTAGACTAATCTCTTAATAAAACTGCAGAGCATCATGCTATTAGTCACACAGTGAATTTCAAAATTTAAGAGCTTTATATTAAAAACTGGGTAAAGGTAAAATGAATTGATTGCAATTGTAAAATTAATACATTCCCATTTTAATTCTTCTGTTCTACAGTCCAAGGCAAGTATAAATGTTAACATAACACTGTTAAATCAAATCTCAATGCAAGAGAACCGATTGCATCTCTACTTTAAATCTTATCAACTTTCCAAATTTTCATACTAAAATATATTATTGTATTAATACAAACTACAGTATTATACACTACACTGTGTAATAAATAAAGAAATATAAAAATAAGACACATAAATATAAAAGTTTTCTAAAACTAAAAAGGTACATATGTCAGTAAGAAGGGTATTAATACTGCCAGGTTTGAAGACATACAGTACAAAATGTTGCACAGATCTATAAACTAAAAGAAATAAAATAATACTGATAGGTAAAAATCAGCTAACATTGTTAATAAATGGGGTCCATAATAACTAACATTTGAAAATACTTATGAGCCAGATAACATGTCATGTATGTGTCTGAAATTAAAGTAAACCAATAAAGCAATAAAGCAGATTAGAAAATTTCCCTTGTAATTATTGTAGAGAAATTCTGCAAGTCAGGTATTAACCCAAAATACCACCAAATAATTAAATAATGAAAGATACCAGTGTTCTTACTTCTCTGATGGCTAAGTGTTTTTTTCCCCATGATTAGTTTAGAAGTTTGATACAAATCAACAAATGCTAGTTATTGTAGGCCACGCATTGGATAAAGGCTGCTCCGAGCCTTTATAATACTGATAAATGGCACTTACAGCACACAGGTCTTGCATAAGGCCAAAGGAGATACAAAGCTTCATATCATATCCTTCATATTGTTACTACATACTCAAAACACAATTACAAACACTGATTTTGACGACTTTGCTGTCCTTACCAGTATTAACACTGTTAGTCCCTGCAATCAGAACTCAACGACAATCTTTTCAACTACATTTTTAATCACATGAGTAAGAAACTTCAGTTCTTCTATCATCTGCTTTCTTAAGGCTAACAATACACTTTAAATGATAATATGCTCTACTACAACATCTAATGTCATAAATTGCTACCTTCTAGGTTGAATTTACAAAGGTAGCCAAGCACTGTTTGCAACTGCATTACAGGTTTCTGCAAAAGGGAATTTTGTAGTGCAGAAGTTCTCACATTTTAAAACATAAGAAAATACTGATGTGGATTTAGGAAATGTTTCACCATTAAAAAAAAAAATAATCATATAAATCTCTCCCAATTGTACAGCTTAAAAATTAATCAACTTAAGAATGGAAATTAATACTGATAAAACAAACAATGCCAGATGCTTGTCTAATAAAGCAGGTTTCCTACAACCTGTTAAATCTTTGCTTCCAGAGTCACTGTATTTTTCTAATCTGCTTCATGTTATAAACTTGTTCCTAACTTTGAAAACTGTGTGAAAAATTACTAAGTTTGAGGTTCAGGCACACCTGGATTTCTTTTTTTTTTTCTTTTTCTTTTTTTTTTTATATATATATTTTTTTACACAGTAGTGAACAGAAATCACAGTATGCAGGCTACTGCGTTTCCATGAAAAGCATGTATAATATAGAACGAACTTCATTACCAATTTTTTTTTTCCTTATAGAAAAAACTATCATTTAAGCTTTATTCATTTTTTTCTTCTGACACCTGCCCATTACTCTGTGTAGCTTCTGGTTCTGCATTGCTTGCTTGATTTACAGCTTCATCATTCTTGTTACCTTCAGTTTTGCCACCTCCTCCTTCTTCTTCTTCTTCTTCTTCTTCTTCTTCATCCTCTACTTCTTGTATTTTTCTACATTCGTTTTCTTCCTGAAGTCCTTCTACCTCTTTTTCTTCCTCCTCCTCTTCCTCTTTTTCACTGTCTTCCTCTTCTTCCCTGGTTAGACTCTCTCTCTCATCCGAGTCGATCTGCGATGGAGACTCCCTGGCACCAGGATGCTCGTTATTGAGGACCTCCTGGCCTGTCTCCTCCTGTTCCGTGCTGTCACGCTCTTCTGCCTCTCTTTTGCAATAGGAGTAGCGATGATTCATGTGTTGAGAGTAAGACCCCGAGTGTGAAAAACGCTTTCCACATTTGTCACATTGGTAGGGTTTTTCCCCAGAATGCAGTCGCATGTGTTCGATCAAATGGTGTTTGTGTTTAAATGCTTTTTTACAGATTCCACACTCATGAGGTCTTTTACCTAGAAAATAAAGCGCAAACAAATGGGCATCTTGGAACTGAAGTTTGAAAAGTGTATAGAGTGTTGCTTTCAACATAAAATGCTGTTGGTGATCACATTACCAACAGTTAATAAGTTTTTTTAACAATATCATAGAATCATAGAATCATAGAATCATTTAGGTTGGAAGAGACCCCTGGGATCATCAAGTCCAACCATCAGCCCTACTCTACAAGTTCTCCCTTACACTAGATCCCTCAACACCACATCTAATCTACTCTTAAACACAGTCAGGGAGGGTGACTCCACCACCTCCCTGGGCAGCTGATTCCACTGACTGACCACTCTCTCTGTGAAAATTTTTTTCCTAATGTCTAGCCTAACCCTACCCTGCTGCAGCTTGCAGCCATTCCCTCTTGTCCTGTCGCTCATTGCCCGTGAGAAGAGACCAGCACCAATATCTCTACAGTGCCCTTTCAAGCAGTTGTAGAGAGCAATGAGGTCTCCCCTCAGCCTCCTCTTCCTCAGACTAAACAACCCCAACTCCCTCAATCGATCCTCATAAGCCTTGTTCTCCAGGCCTCTCACCAGCTTTGTTGCCCTCCTCTGTACTCGCTCCAGCACCTCGATATCTCTCTTGTGCTGAGGTGCCCAGAACTGGACACAATACTCAAGGTGCGGTCTCACCAGTGCTGAGTACAGGGGGACAATCACCTCCCTATGTTCTACTCCACGCATCCTCAGCCTGGATTTCTCACCTGAGCCCAAAGGACAAGGGGGCAATGGTACCTTGGCACAATTTCTAGGGTAATTTGTATGTTCTTTAGGAAATCTAACATACCAGGACAAACAGATTCTCAGATGTAATTTTTAGCACAAAAAAAAAAAAAAGTGTAAATATAAGTAAAGTAGAAAAGGAGACATTTTTCTTGAATTAAACATTATTTCAACTCAAAACCATATTAACTTTTCTATATTGATGGAGACTTTAAATCAACTAAGCTTTAATGTTGATTTTTGTGTGCCAAGTCGTTCTTCCATCTCATAGGTAAAAATCCCGTAAATTCTAAAAATCAAGGCTTGTCCAAGTAAGCACCTTACGTACAAAACTTGCCAATTTCTCTATATTAACTAGAAAAATCTGCTGTGTTGCTCTGAGCTCTTTTTGTTCTGTTTTCCGGCTTACTACTTTGCTGCCTTGTTTTTAGAGTCTCTTATAAACACAGCACGAGCCCAGCAATGTTATTTTGATTTCAACACTCAAAGTGTCTACACAAAACAACTTTGCCCAGCCTTACCCTGACAATAAAACAGCAGTTTTCTGGTCACACCATACCAATGATCAACATCTCAGTCACAACTTCTGCCAACCAAGCAGCAAGGTGGGGGTTGGTCTCTCTTCCCAAGTAGCAAGCAACAGGACAAGAGGAAATGGTCCTAAGTTGCCCCAGGGGAGGTTTAGGATGGATATTAGGAAAATTTCTTCACCAAAAGTGTTGTCAAGCATTGGAACAGGTTGTCCAGGAAAGTGGTTGAGTCACCATCCCTGGAAGTATTTAAAGAACGTGCAGACATGGTGCCAAGGGATGTGGTTTAGTGGTGGCCTTGACAGTGCTAGGTTCATGGTTTGATCTTTAGGGTCTTTTACAACCTAAATGATTCTGTGATGCCATAATTCAGGACGCTGCAGTTAATTTAGAAGAAGAATGGAAAGAACAGTAGCCTGGAGAAGAGAAGGCTCCGGCGAGACCTTATAGTAGCCTTCCAGTATCTGAAGGGAGCCTACAGGAGAGCTGGAGAGGTACTCTCTGTCAGGAAGTGTAGTGACAGGACAAGGGGTAATGTCTTTGAATAGGAAGAAGGGAGATTTAGATTAGATACCAGAAAGAAGTTCTTTACTGTGGGCATGGTGGGGCACTGGAACAGGTTGCCCAGGGAAGTTGTGGATGCCCCATCCCTGGAAGTGTTTAAGGCCAGGCTGGATGGGGCTTTCAGCAACTTGCTCTAGTGGGAGGTTTCCCTGCCCATGGCAGGGGGGTTGGACTTGATGATCTTTAAGGTCCCTTCCAACTCTAACTCTATCATTCTATGATTACAAAAAAATGGAGTTAAAAGAGTCTAAGGACAGGAAAGATATGAAAACAGATAGTCTTAACAAATACAACTTGGAAATTGATCAAGTGGTAAAGACAAAAAGGATTTTTTCATTTGTTAAATTCCATATGAGAAATGAAATTAAAACAGTAAGACATTAAGATGCAGAATAAATTAAAATAATACATTTTTTAAAGACATCACACAAGAAATGAAACCAACACTTATTAAAAAAGCAGACTAAGGAAACCAGAAATGGAGCCAAAAGGAACAACTATGAGAAATACAAACTGAAGACTAAACAGTGGGGTTTGGGGTTAGATTCCATCTACTGGATGGTTGTTACCTTCAGGTAATTACAAATGTGGCTTTATTTGAAAATCCATCACGCTAGACAGATACGCTGCCTTTCATGTAAAGAAGGTATCATACACATACATGATCCTTTTTTCTTAGTTTATAATTTTAATTTTAAATTTTGCTTAATTTATGACCCAGCAAGGTAAATTAGAAGCGATAAATCCTTGATTACAGGCTGTGGCTTGCAGATGACTGTCCATGAGCCAGATGAAGAAACTCCCCTTTTTCTATTCAGGACTTAGGTCTAACAAATTTAAAGACACATAGAATTGCAGTTCTGTCAAACAAATATACACAACGTAGGTTTCTAAAGAGAGCTGAGCATAGATAAGGACTGTTATACCTCCCTACACTTTCTGAGAACTGGATGCTGGTTGAGATTATGAGTTACACACTACCAATGAAATAACAATTGGAAACTGCTTTTCCTAGTACATACCTGTGTGTTCATACTTATGTCTCAATAACGAGCTGCTCTTCTGAAATATTTTGTCACATAAATCACATGCATACATCCCATTTTCTGTCTTTCTCATCTTTTTCTTTGGGGGTGTTGAATCCGAATCATTTTGATCTTCTATATTTGATACTCCTTCTGAGCTAGTGTCTTGCCTTTCATCCTTAAGAAGAAAAAAGGTTGAGATGAAGAAAAAATGCACTGATGCAGCACACAGTTTATAAAAGTTGAAGCTGCATTGTTATTTTCATTCAGCTCCATAAACAGCCAAACAAAATGGTTCAGACTTACAGAGTCAAAAAAAATCTTCCACTGCATCGCTTTGCTTTGCAGTCCCTGCCATTGTACAGATGCAGAATTCTCACTGGGACTGATTTTAATCTCATCCAAATTTTACTGTTGGCCAGGTCTAAGCCACCCTGACACACCATGTTTTAGGGCTCATGAAATAAATGCAATGTTACAAAGGAAAAAAAGATCACAGACCTATCATGATTACAGACCTCAGTAAGCTAGAGAAGAGACTTCAGTATCTAACTGCATTTTTCAGCAAATGTGTGCCACCCACATTATGTTACTTTGGGCATTTTATGGAAGTTAAGACTGGAATTTCTGATGAAGTTTTCACAAAGAGCTATTTAAGTTATCATTTGAATTTACATATTTGACTACCCTCTTCCTCACAAAACTACCAGAAATACTACTTAACTCAAAATTTGGAAGATTTCAAATGTTTTGTTAATAAAAAGATTTTAAAAATTATAACTGCAGTCTATTTCTAAGCATTTCAAGCCCTGAATCTCACCTGTAAGCAGGACAGTGTTTTCTACTGATGTCAGCAGTATCCCTACATGTAGAATTATTTTTATCATATATTATCAAATCTGAATAGAAAAATATATATTAGCTACCTCAAACATCATCCTTCTCATGAATTTTAACATATGAGCAACCCTGGAACTCTTCCAGGCTCCTACACCTCTGGCTCTACAGAAGCCTGCATAAAATGCCGAACAGCCACCTTCTAAGATTTGATTAGAAACGCCAAGTCCTTACAGGAGCTGCTTGTCTGTTCGGCTCTGTCCCTACCTCAACACGCACAGGTGTTTCTCAGCAGGACTGACTCCGATTAGACCGCATCTGGATGTACCCCGGGAAGAACAGAGGCAGATACAGGAATGGCAGATGAAGATAAATAACTGCCCAACTTTCAATTGAGAATACATCTGAATTCTGTTTAAAGTGCTGTTACGGTATAGGATGAATTCAGCTACTCCACAAGCCAGGAAAGCAGAGCAGCATGATGGGAGTAGCCAGAAGTCCCCAATAGTTTATTTTCTGGGTGTGGGGAAAGAAGAGATATGGATCCAGCAAGAAACACAAGCCATGGCCTCACTTTGCTATTTCATCAGGAGAATTAAACTTTCTTTACAATACTGAGCACAAACATCCTAAAAAACACTTCTGACCAAAGAGAATGACTTATCCATGCACAGAACTATGTAATTTCTGGCAGTGTGGACTCAAGTTGCCCAAGGTAGCTAGCTTTGCAGAGGAGTTTACAGTAACGTCTATTACTCATTAACAAGCAAACTGAATAAACCTTATATTTTACTTAATTTACCTTGACAGCTTTCTGTTAGCTCAGTATGGATAAAGAATAAACATGTTATACACAACAAACAGAACACTGGGACAGAAGTACCTGATTTCCATTGGCTTGGGTCTGTTTTGGTGGTGTTTCTTGAACTGCAGGACTAACTGTAGTAGAGTATGTATAAGCCACCTGTGGAATCAAAATGGTTTGCTTATTGGCAGCAAGAGCTCTCAAGCATGGAACACTGTTCTGGTCTGCAATGGCAACAATTGTAGGTAACTGGGCAGTGACTGTAGGTATAGCAATATTTATGGGATTGGCACTTGGTGGGATTACATTTACAATAGGATCAGAGTCTGAAATACTGTTTTCCTTTTGTGGTTCTTTTTTTGCACAAGTTAAGTTCAAAGGTTCTTCTTGGACAGAATAAACACTGTTCTGGTAAACACTAGTTATGGTAGATCTTTCCAACAGTTCTCCATGTTGCTTTGGTAGCGAAAGGTCAAGAGGTTCGATTTGTGGCTCTTCTGGTACACCCTCTGCTGTGTACGTATAACCCTGTGAATTTCTGGATGAAGAGAGGTTTAGTGGCGATGGGGATGGCGTGCTACTGCGTGAACCATTCAGAGTTGATCCCCCTGGTAAAGTCTGGGATTTTGTCGTATTGACAGGATTTTGTGTACTATTTGTGCTGTTCTGGGCTTCGGTCACATTGGTAGTTGCTGCTTCATCATTGTTTTCTGTGGGACTGCTTAGTTTAACTTGTTCAGGAGAAGATGGTCCAGAAGATTGCACAGAAATTTGTCCAGCTTGCATTTTTTCAAACCACTTTTTTACCACATCTAGTGGTAGGTTTACTGAGTCAGCTATTTTTGAAAGCTCTTCTGCACTCGGTTGTGCATTTAATGCATAATACGCTTTTAAGAGTGATAAAAGGTTCTTTAAAGGTGGCTGACCAGGAGATAAGTTGTTCTCCCCAGTTTCTGATGGGACAGGGGAGTCAGGCTTCTCAGCTTCTGTTCCACTGGGCTGAGGAAGCTGAGGAGGAGTTTTCGTTTCATAGTGCTTTAATTCTTGAAGTGCATTAAGATCTCCTGGACAGTCATCACAAAGAAGACAAGTGCTATCATTGGTCTCTCCTTCGAAGTTCTTATCTTTCTCAGACTTCACCGTAAGATCTTCTGGTAATTTTTCATTTTTGCAACTATTTGTAGGAACAGGGTTTTCTTTTTTTAGATTTTGTGGAACAACCTGAAGCTGGCTTGGCTGCTCCAAGCTGTAGTTGATGATAATTTTGGTTGTCCCATCTTGGTCAACCAAAGGAAGACTGATAGCTGAAATGACGGAATGGCCAGCTTGTGGTATAGATGCATTGCTGATTGTTTCTTGTTCTTTGGATGCAAGATTAGCGTGATTGTTTTCCAATACTTGCCTTATTACATTACCATCCACTGCCACTTTAAGCACGTTTTGAATGTCACTTAAGTTGATGCTTATGGGAGACACCAGACCTACTGTTGGTAGAACAACAGCTTGCACCACACCCTGAGGAGAACTGGTTGCCTGCAATGGGCTACCACCACTAAAAACCCCATTCTGCAAAGGGGTCGAACAATTAATTCCTGAAGCAACCACTATGGGCTTGAATTCATAATCCACAGGTTCAGTTTTAATTTGGTTAACAGGAAGTTGCTCTTGCAAGGGCTTATTTTCTATCTTTTGTCGTATCTGTGGTCTTGCTGGGCTACCTGGCGATGCAGAAAGGGAAGGGGAGGAGCACTGAGACGTCTTGAGCCCCGACCGAGCTCGACCATTCACGGGCATCAAACCAATACACTTCTTACTGCTTATGTGTGAACTGTATGAACCAGAATGGGAAAAACGTTTCTTGCAGTTTGGGCATTCATATGGCTTCTCTCCTAAGGATAAAAAAAAAAAAAAAGGAAGAAAAAAGGCATATACAACAGTTTACTACAGTTTACTGGGTACTGGGTTACAGCAAAACAGTTACTAGTAATCAATACATCAAAATGATCTGCCAAAGCGTCTTAGGGAAAAAAAAGGTCTTACACGGTGATTGAACACTAAGAGTAATTGTCATCTACAGCTCAGATCCTAGGGTCCTTTAATCAGTTTGTGATCCAAGTAGTAGATATAGAATGGAGCCCACATGATCATGACACACTCCAGTACTTCCCAGTAACTGTCTACATATCACACAAATGAGTCTGTAAAATACTTGGAGATTTCATTAAACTCCATTCAAGTAGTAGCACTACTAACTTGGGAAATTGCATAAACTACTTCAGAATGGAAAAAAATTAGAATACACTTACCAAATAAAAATACAAATGCGAGTCATAACTATAAAAGGAGTTATGCACATTTTCTTTTAGCAAACTCAAATACAGTATATCCAGATCTTCCTACAACACTCATCAGCTAAATAAAACCAGGCAAAGTTTAAGTAAAGGGAAACTAGACACTGGCAGAAGACAGATGTATGTTTGCCTTTGGAGGTGAACGTCAGGTTAAATTGCCAGGAAGATGCACACAACTATGCAATCGTTACACCCATAGCCAGAGTTGGCTTTTCAGGGACTCTGTGCTACAGGGGAAAAGGACAGAGCTGAAATAGCTGACTTGCTTCTGATTGAAAAGTACATTGACTGAGGCTTTCTCACTCACAGGTATGATGCTGCTACCCTCTGGAAATAAATTATGTTTGCTGAAGAAGGGCTTCTAACTGAGGTGCTCTTAATTGCTGCTATCATGGCCGAGCAACTGATAAGAAAGGAAAAGATGGCCTAAACCCCTTTTTTCAGACTTTCTGTCCATGGGTAAATTTGAGTTAAAGAGAGAAACTCAGAATCTCTTTTGAGGGACCACATTTTACTAATTATTTTCTATTAATATATAATACAATATCATATATTAAAATTCTTACAAATCTGAACTTTTCTTATAAATTGAACCTTTGTGACATTATATCACAATTCCTTCCTGTGCCCAGAGGCTATTTGAATATGATATTTTAATAAAATCACAGACACAGACAGTAGGAAGCATAGTTATTATGTCCCGAGTATTATCAATTGAAATTTTCTGGCAAGGCTCCTAAATGCTGAACGGTCTGCAAACACTGAGAAAAAACAGAGAAGTGATAAAGAACCAGAAGGATGCCCCATTTCTTCTGCCACAAGTGAAGTTTTCCTTAACTGTCAGAGCTTGAGCTGTACCTGTAAATCCTCTTGAGTTATCCTATGTATTTCCTGCACACTGCTGAAGGCTGCAGTCAGTGCTTACAGAGCCCCAGAGGAAGAAAAAGGAAAGCACTAATACTTTAAACTTAGACTTACAACACTGATATAACAGCAAAGTTATAAAGAGTAGAAATGGAAACATTAGTAAGTAACTCAACGCTTGGTTTATTTACCACTATGGATTCGTAGGTGCTCCTTTAGGTGATGCTTATATTTAAAAGCTTTCCCACATTCAGTGCACTTGAATTTTCGATTACCGCTGGACTGCGTCACATGTCTCTGTAAGAAAGGATTTGTAATTATTGCATAGGACAGCACGTTGGAAAACACCTCGTAGCAGAGAAAATGCAATACAAAACTGAAAAGAATCAATCACAATTTTAAGAGACTGAAGGTGGTATGCGTTATGCATGAAAAAGAAACAAATTAGAAGTCAGGTTAAAACTGAGCCTGAGCCACGTGTGTCTTCTGAATAAATCTGGTACAGTAAAAAGAAAAAACCAAACAAAGCCAAAATACATTTGCCCTTTCTCCTAACTTCAGATGAAGCTTGCACTGACATGTTACGTGAGTAAAAAGTTCCAGGATGCATGCTAATTCTACTGGTGAAAGGAAAAAACCCAAGAAAAACCCCAAGCCCACCACCCACAGAATATGTCAGGCAGGACAGAGGAACATTAAAGCATATAAAAGGCTGTTTAAAGTTTAATCAGTTGACTTGATTTTTCCATTTACATGCTTCCAGTGCTTACTGTTGGCCTTGGATTCCTCTACGTAATGATGCCATGGGATTGCTCAAGAGAAGATGGCTCAGTGACAACAAAGGCACTCTCAGTCACAATTAATTCTCAAAATAAATGCAAAAAACTAAATTAAAATAAGTAACAACACGGAGGGATTTCCCAAGTACACTTCTTCACTATTTCTCTGTGGTTACTTCTGTTATATTTTGCCTCATGAGAGCATTTATTGTTAAGCTCCACATTATTTTAAATTTATCTTTATTGTTATACTAGTTTAAAAAAAGCAAAAGCTAAGAAAGACAACTAAATATATGTAATATATATATGTGGTATGTATATGCAAGATATATAATTTTATTACAAACTGTGTAAAGCAATAAATGCATATTTTTATTTTTAAAGACAAAAATTACATACATTTTAAGGTTAGAGCAGCTTAACTACCATGAAATGCAGGAGTAAGAAATTTTTGTGTTCAAACACATTGTTTATTATAAAAGCAGCTGCTTCTTTTCAGATAGAGCTCACTTTGCAAGAAGATACTCTACCACCATTTGGATGCAGCTGCAGATTTTTGGTAACCGGGGCAAGTATTTTCATAAACTTATTAATGAGCCATTCACACAGTCTGGGGAGGCAGCTCCCACGAACTGGCTGATGTGCATTGACTTCCTCTGATGTCAAACCTCAATGGGGAGCTCCTGCACCCAATTCTGGTGTGCCCTGGTGGGCAGCACTGGGAGCAGAGGCTCACCGAGCACCAAGGCTGTTCCCTGAGCACAGACACGGCAGCCAGGACTGAGATCTGCGCTGCAGAAGCAGGGATGAATAAAAAAGGCAGGGTGATGTTCTTCTGATTTATGCTTTTAGATCTGAAGAACCCACAGCCGTGCCGTTTGCTGGATCTGAGCACTCTGCTATGAGATATATGCTGTCCAAATTATCAACCCTCCCTGTTCTACACCCCGTCCTCCTTTATTTGACACAGATGCTAACACAGAAGACAAATTGAAACAAGATAATCTAAATTGCTTCCAAGTACTCTAATTCGACGGTTCCCTTGGGATAAGCGTTTGGTTAAGCTGCAGTTTTCACCTCTCAGCAGATACTTCTCCCACCCTCCCTGGGGTGGGCTCCTTCCCGCCTCCTACCAGGCTCTGCAGTGAGGTCTCTGCTCTCATTTATCCTGATTAGCACTTAACCCTTATTCCCAGGTTTGTCAGCTGTCTTCTGCCAGGCCACATGGCTTTTCAGCTTTATTTAACCAAGTCCCTTGAAGATGATGTTCTAGATGATTGTGCCCAAGAAACTGCATTTCCCTTTAATGATTCAACTTCACTGAAACTAGAGGACTGTGTCAGGATTTACTTAAGCCTGCAGAGAATCGGTTACTACTGTTTGACTTGAGATTATACAAGTTAAAGGCTCTCAGCATATATACAGCTACTGCAGATGCTGGACTACATAAATATTCATACTAAATATTAGTGCATGTATTCAATCTGTCAGAATTGTTTCTGCTCCAGTCTTTAAAATGCAATGTTCTGCTTCCAAGGCATGGAAACCCACATTTCTCTTACAAATTATTAATGAGTTTTTCTGTTTTCCTGGTCATGAACTTTCTGTTAGGCAGCGTTTCCATCTATTCTGCCTTATCTTCTTATATTTGTAATTGCTTATTCAGTTTTCTTGCTGTGTGGCCTATATTTTTTTTTGTGTGTGTAAGTGTGGGACATCCTCAGAGTCACTCTCCAGGATCATGTTTAAAACTGAGAAATCATAACTCTTCTCCAGTGTACCAACTTTGATATCCTTTCACCTATATTTTCTCAGATTAAAATGGTTTCCCCCTTTCAATACTGTTAAATCCACTTTTTTTGCGTATCTGATCTGTGATATATTTTTAATGCACTGTACTTAACTGCTGTTTTCCATTTACTAAAAAATTAACCACAGGTTCAAAGAATACTTCTCTGGATTCCTTTTAGGAGCAAAACAAGAAACAACATCATTAAGGTCTGTTACCAGCCACTAATACATCCCAGCATCAAATATTTACTGTACTTAGGACTAAAGTCCACTCTTTCCATAACAGAGAACTGAAACTAGTAAATGGAAATCCTCAAAAGTTATTTGGAGAACAGGAATTACAGGTACATCAGTGACTTTTCACAGCTGGTTTGACCTTGGTCTTCAAGAAGTGCTATTTCTCAGTGGTGGCGATGGCAAAATGAAATTTTAACAGACTACCTATGGGTGCTGTGTAATTTGTTGAGAAGAAAAATAGAACAAATATAAGAAGCACTTATTGATACCAACATCTTTTTTGGTGCTTCACATGTAGATCATACAACACATATTCAGCATTGCCTCCTAAGAACCGCTAGTGGTGTAGGAACAGCCAAGGGAGCTGTGAGGAATGCCGGGGATAGGGAGGAGAGAGGGATGAAGGAGAAGGTGCCAGGATGGCTCTCAGTCCTCTGTTCTCCGCTGGAGCAGAAGTAGCCATGGTTTGGTGTATTTCTCCTTTCCTCAGGGGCAGGAACAATGTGCATGTACCTCTTCCCCTGCCTTTACTACACTAGGAATTATCTTTGCTCACTGTTTCCTTGTACAGAACAATTATAAAATTGTCATGTGCTGGCCATGAATTAGCTAACAAAGTTAACCAAATAATCTACTCCCAGGTGGAGTCCTTTAAGAATAAGCCATTAAGTTTTGAATATCCAAAGCATTGAGGTCTATACTTGACTATGGGAAAAAATTATTTTTCCAGTACACAAATGATGTAAACATTTACATGCACATGAAGCCAATGCTGAAGACATGACAATTTTGTGATACTATCAAAAAAATACACATTTCAAATTTACCAGTTTTGATTCTGGCTATGGCTCTAGAGAAAAACCACACTTAAATGGGTATAATACTGAGATTCAGATACCTCATAGCAAAAACATTTATCAAATGCAATTGTGCCTTCAAAAGTGTAAGCCCATTAAAATATATCTGCAGGAATACTATTTGAGTTTCCCTTTGTAGCAATTCTTCTGAGATTGTTTACTTGGTTGGTATTTTTCCTCTTTTCATTCAAACTTCATGCAAATATGGGAAAGGCTTCTAGCCCTTCCAACTACTTTATTCTTCTGCTTTTAGACTTCTAGCTGGAAAAAAGGAAAATAAATGTGGTAGCTCACAAAAAAAGCATTATATAGAAAGCATTCATAGATTTTAGAGCTAGAAATATAAGATGTACGCAAGATGACAGGAACTTTAAAGTGGAAGTCAAGCCAATAAGAGAGCAAGACAGAAACGAATTCTTCATGGGAAATATATGCCAGAATGCAATATGCTGGCGAGGTTATTCCAAACCCTGTGAGACAGTAACACCTCTCCAAGCAGGACAGTTGATATTTCTTGTAAAAATTTTTTGTATTTAATTTACCCATGAATGTAACCACTCAGTTAAATAAAAATGCATAACACATTTTTAGGCCTGTTAAATTCTTGGACTTAGTGCTCTTTATAGAATGGAAGTTAATATGCAAAGTGCAAAAAAGCATCTCCTTTCCTCTGTGTTACAGTCCTTCAGCTTACTGAAAGTTCAGTTGGTTTGGAGCCGCAAGAAACACCGAAGTACCTTTCCTTTTGCTCTCTTTTCACTATTCACTGTTCTGCATCTTTCTGTGATATTTCTCTCCTGTTTCCTTAAAAGATTGAAGCATATCAATCTTTTTAGTCTGTCCTCAGAAGTGAACTTCTCCAAGCCTCCCCCCTCTCACACCTGGTAGTGAAAAATCTTTTTCCTAGGGTAATTCCTGACTGTTTCAGTTTTTTCCTGAGCCTCAGAGTGCCTCTGGTAAGCTATGGAAACATGTAACTGGGGATGGATGATTGGAAACTGGGGAAGAAGAAACATGAAGGAGGAAGAAGGAAACAGAATCTCAGAACCTTCCAAAGTGATGAGATGGCTAACTCATGGAAGACATTTGAAGGAACCATGACCTTAAGACATCCCATGGACCACTGAAAACAAGTTCAGCATACATTTAGCCCCTTTTATTGCTTTATTTAGTAATGAAACATTGTATTTTAGGCACAAATTATTTGTATTTGTCTTATAGCATGGATTGCATTTAAAAACTCTTATCTCACAGGTCAAACAAATGAATCAACACAACGGTTTATTTCTTACGGGCAAAAATGGGTACAGTAAATTTTGAATTTGCCAAACATAGCTTCTGAAAGAAAAATTTTAGTGTCACAATTTTTATGTAATGTTAACCGATGAACAGAAAAAACCCTAATTACCTATAAATGCAATAAAGCACTTCTGAAAACTAAAACGTAAACCCAATCATGGCACCCAGGGAAATAGAAACACAGGAAAGGAATACAGCTCTTGTCCTTTGACAGCTATGGAAAAAGTTTAACTTCAGCATCAAGTTTAAGTGCATGCTTCAGGACTGGGACTTCAGCATGTTGATAATCAGATGTGAACAGCTTGCACACTCTGTACATTTTTGCTCACATGACAAATCACAGCTTGTTACAGAGGATGACAAATCCTTAATTCAAACACCACTTACTTGATCTCTTCCTGATTTGTGTGATGTCATGTGGCGGTCAAGCTGCGTTCTGTACGCAAATGTGTAACTGCACAAGGAGCAACTAAAGTTATCTTCATTTTTTTCATGGCGGTATTTGATGTGTTCCTTCAGAGAGGTAAAACGCTTGTACCCTCGATCACAATACGGGCAAGTTAGCAGTTGGGAAAATGCATCGGGCGTTCCTACACAGGAGAGACAATACACCATATTTAAATAAATGTAAGCTCCCGTTGTGGTTTAACCCCAGTCAGCAGCCAGAACCACACAGCTGCTTACTCACTCCCTTCACCCCACTCCTCCCCACTTCAGATGGGGGAGAGAATCAGAAGAGTAAAAGCGAGAAAAAATCTTGTGGGCTGAGATAAAAGCCACACACACAGACAAAGCAAAACACAGAATTAATTCACTGCTTCCCCTCAGCGAGTGTTCAGCCATCTCCAGGAAAGCAGGGCTCCAACATGCAGAATGGTTACTTGGAAAGACAGACGCCATAGTTCTGAACATCCCCCCCTTCCTGCTTCTTCCCCAACTTTATATACTGAGCATGACACCCCATGGTNAACTAAAGTTATCTTCATTTTTTTCATGGCGGTATTTGATGTGTTCCTTCAGAGAGGTAAAACGCTTGTACCCTCGATCACAATACGGGCAAGTTAGCAGTTGGGAAAATGCATCGGGCGTTCCTACACAGGAGAGACAATACACCATATTTAAATAAATGTAAGCTCCCGTTGTGGTTTAACCCCAGTCAGCAGCCAGAACCACACAGCTGCTTACTCACTCCCTTCACCCCACTCCTCCCCACTTCAGATGGGGGAGAGAATCAGAAGAGTAAAAGCGAGAAAAAATCTTGTGGGCTGAGATAAAAGCCACACACACAGACAAAGCAAAACACAGAATTAATTCACTGCTTCCCCTCAGCGAGTGTTCAGCCATCTCCAGGAAAGCAGGGCTCCAACATGCAGAATGGTTACTTGGAAAGACAGACGCCATAGTTCTGAACATCCCCCCCTTCCTGCTTCTTCCCCAACTTTATATACTGAGCATGACACCCCA
>VZTM01000854.1:1623-31947 GCA_013400555.1 Jacana jacana | reverse complement strand
CTGAGCATGACACCCCATGGTATGGAATAGCCCTTTGGTCAGTTGGAGTGAGCTGTCCCAGCTGTGTCCCCTTTCAACTTCTTGTACCCTCCCAGTCTACTCACTGGTGGGTGGTGTGAGGAGCTGAGAAGGCCTTGAGAGCTGAGCAACAACTAAAACCACCAGTGTGCTGGTGAGAACATCATTTCTCATCCCAAATCCAAAACATAGCAGTACACCAGCTCATAATAAAAAAAGTTAATTATATCCTAGTTGAAACTATGGCAGCTCTAAGCCCACTAACATCAAGAAACGTGCTTTAAATTTACAATGTATTACTGTAGGGAAACACGCAGTTGCTAGAAACATATAATCATAGAATGATAGAATTGTTTAGGTTGGAAGGGACCTTTAAGATCATCTAGTCCAACCATCAACCAAAGTCTGATAAAAAATGACAACTCATCACTAAAACATGTCCCCAAGCACCATGTCAATCTGTCTTTTGATTACTTTCAGGGATGGTGCATCCACCTCTTCCCTGGGCAGCCCATTCCAATGCTTGATAACCCTTTCAGTGTAAGAATTTTTCCTGATGTCCAATCTGAACCTCCTTTGGCGCAACTTGAGGCCATTTCCTCTTTTCCTATTGCCTGTGACTTGGGAGAAGAGACTGACCCCACCTCATTATAACCCCCTTTTCTCTAGGCTGAACAACCTAGCCTCTCCTCATAAGGCTTATTCTCCAGCTTTGTTGCCCTTCTCTGGGCCCACTCGAGCACCTCAATGTCTTTTTTGTGGTAAGGGGCATCGTTTATTTTAGAAAAGGTATAATGATATTAATTCCCCTCGCCCTGCCCCAGGTGTTATGTTCCTAAGTAGAGTATGGTACGGCTGTCCTGGTGTACAGTAGAGACAGTCAGCACAATATGATTACCCAAACCCACACCTCTTACGGTGAGCGTGTTGGACCTCCCAATACAGCACTAGAGCTTTTATATATATAGTTCTGTTTAAAAAGTGGTCTGAAAATTGTGAAACATATTTTATGAACAAGTAATCTTTGTAGATCTTGTCAGCTCAATCACAGACAATCTTCAAATCCTACTTACAAATTTAAGCCTATTACTGAAATGTTTAATGGTCATCCTGTTTTCAGTTCCTAAGAAATAAATACTGCAGAACATCTTTTTCTTTCTCTTTACATGACACAAAACTGTAAGTGAAAGAACTGAAAAAAATTATTATTAGAAATGTGGTTTACAATCTGGAGCTGTTGGAATGGGTCCAAAGAAGGGCTATTTTTCTTGCAACAGTGGAAAAGTCAGACCTGTTCTCATTATTACTCAAAAATAACACCTTCTCTGTCACACAGGTTCTCTTCTGCTCATTATGGTAACAGGCAATGTCACGCTCTGTATTGGTGGCTCAGTCCTGCACTGGCCACCCTGTTCTTCCACCCCTTTCTGCTTTTCCTGGATTAGTCAGGTTGTTGAAAAATGAACCCATCCCTGTGTGTGTGGACACGGTATGCTTCCCTTCGATTCTCTTTTTTTCCACATATTCAATTCACCTGACATAAAGAATGCTCAATTTCAGGACAAATGCAACTCAGTGGAAATGTCAAAAGCAAATTGTTTCTGTTGAAGTGAATAGCTTCAAAATGGTTTCCCAAAGCCACTAAAAACTAATTCTCTGTTACTTCTCTGGCCCAGTCCCCAATTTTGGAAGCATGTTTCTGTAGCAAATATCACTATATTTTTGGCATTTTCTGTTCCAAATGGTAAAAATACTGAGCATTATTGTTCAGAATTGTGATTTTCAGAATACTTCCCTGTGAACATACTGGGCTAGGTCCAATTTAAATTATTAATACAAATGTGTATTTTTAATGATTACACGGAAATCATATTTCAAGACTATAAAACTGAAAGTTGACAATCTGTGCTGAGGCAATCACAGATTA
This sequence comes from Jacana jacana, assembly GCA_013400555.1. Classification (NCBI taxonomy): domain Eukaryota; kingdom Metazoa; phylum Chordata; class Aves; order Charadriiformes; family Jacanidae; genus Jacana; species Jacana jacana. Next base: position 30,002 of record VZTM01000854.1, on the reverse strand, counting down.
AAATCTTTAATTAAATTGTAAAATCTAGGATGGTACTGTTGAGCACAGATCTTATTTGAATTTTGCAAAACTTGTAAAGTAAACCACAAAATATTATTAATTCAGGTCCTATTTTTATGCATAAATAGGCACAGTTTAAATTTATCAAATATTTTAATTTACCTATCTTTTTCCTAAAATCTCTAATAACGTAAAATCTCTAATAACATAAAATCTCTGGAAAGCAGAACAAAATTGTGAGTGTTACCCTTTCACTGTTCCCCCATAGGCTCCAGTACAGTAACATAGTTACATGACATTTTTTTTTTTTGGTTATATACATTTTTAAAAAAAAAAATCTGGAACACAGCTTCTCCTAACCTGTTATGTAGGAAGTTATTTTCTTGTAAAAAATCTTAAATACACCAATAAAGGAACACAATCTGTTTGAGATACAGTTTTGACAGGTTATGAAAGCTGAACACTTCAGAAAGCGCAGAATGCAAAGCCAATCTGAACAGGTTTTGCCTTCAAATATTTCATGATGCAGATGCCTTCAATGTTTCACGATGAAGCAATGAGTAAAGTATGACTTCTCATCTCACTCAGAAGAACATCTTAAGCATGAAATTTCCCTATGGGAAAAAAAGGCATCTCCTTAAAAGTAACAACTGGCCATTATTTTTTCACATAAACATTTTCTTATAAACCACGTTTCTTTTTTCTCCACTGCTGTCTTTTCAGGGAAAAAAGAAAGAAGATCATCATAGGGTGTCTACCTAGAAAAAGATCTCCTATCTAATAGATCCTTTTGGCATTTTTATTTAGAAATATAAAAAGAAAAGGCACATGTTATAATTCCCCCTAAGTTACTCTTACATAAAGCCACACTATCTTACTTCAATCCCTTTATATTTAATAAATGTTTGTTTTGTTGATTTCATAAAATGCTACTGAATGGATTTATGAGAGCTTGAGTTTTTATTTCCAGTTAATGGAGATTTGTGATTTAGGTACCCCTAAAACTGAACCCTATCTATATCTTGTTTCATAAAATCAAGTAGTAACGTTTTTTGTGTGATGACTCCATCCCCTCGTAATTATTTAACTAAATTTTAGTTGGTTTTTTTTTTCACAAAGCTACACAGTTATGCATTATCTTCTAAGGTACAACAGAACTTATGGATCAAGTAGTTAGTTACAATTTATTTCTTTAGAACTGAACTGGTGGCAGATTTACCATTTTCATCCTGACCACTAGCTTCTGGTGTGCCTTGTCTCTGGTCCTCCTCAGGTGCTTCAGGGTAAATGACAGCTGTATCTTCTTGTTGAAGGAATTCTTCAACATTAGGGTCATGGTTTTGTTCATTTTCTGCATCAGAATCACATTCATCTTCTTTTACTATGAGTGAAAAGTGAGATACAAAATATGAAATGAAGAGCTTAAGAAGAACAACAGTGAGATTCAGTAATACACACAGCCAAATCACCCTCTATCCAAGGATTTCAAAACTCTATCAATACTAGTATAGGCCAAGTCCTTTCAAAAGCAGGAATACGCCAAGTTCTAAAATAGAGAACCAGTGGCATAATGAACATATAAAAATAGCCACAGTTTGACTTTTTAACTCAGTGCATTTTTATAATTTTAGATTTATCTGTTCCCCACAACTTCCCTAAAAAATCTTACATCTACAACATTAATTATGGTTTTGCCCTTGTAGTTTGAAGTTTACAGTACTGGCTCCTGCGTTTGCAAAAATCGATTTGTTGCTTTCAAGATATATCTTAAAATGTTATTTAAGACCTGTTGATTAGCACAAACCCAGGAGAGGTTTAAACTTGGAATAACAAGTTGGCTGGCTGACATGAAGTAAACTTGAACTTTGAGCGGCTTCTCACTGGCATCAGAAACGAGTTTCAAAAAGGTTTCAGATCTAGCTAACATCCTTCAACATTTTCCAGTTTAAAACTTAAGAAAACCATTAACAAACATCTCTGTTTAGATGTCAACAAAAAATAAATTAAATATTTTACTTAATATTTGTATGATAAATATTTGCTACCAATTATTTGCCTAAATACATTATGGATAGAATTTACTTTTTCCATGGTGGAACGTTCTGTGAGAGCTCTGCTTATGGCACATTAATCATGACAGATCTCCTCCACTATTAATAATGTGAGGTACATTTTTAATAGAAAGGAGAAGTTTTACGATTCATCTTTCAGTCTGAAGTCACATACTCAATTTACAATTTGACACCGCCATTTTATGACATGAGACAGTCTTTCTCATATAGAGACTGTAATTAGTTCATTACTATCACATTATGTAATGTAATACATAATGTAGTTCTTCACACTTGGGTGAGGAGACCTGACTTCACAGCAAATAAAGAGAATGCGTGAGTCTACAGCTTTAAACGTACCCATGTTTAGTTTGTTTTGGGGGGATTTTTTGTTATTGTTTTGTGCTGTTTTTTTTAAATAAGGCTTACCCTGATAATAACTATTTAGCATTAGAGGCACTAGGGAAAAGAAAAAGTCATTTAAAAATCTGGATGGGTTACATGTTAAACTTTTTGTCAACCAGTGAAATAATAAAATAACAAAGCATCTGTTTTGATTTGAGTCTGAAACCAAAGAAACGTGTTTTGTTTTGCCTTCTGCACAATCAGTACAGAGGAGCTGACAAGATACAGTATTAGCTTAAGTTTATTTTAGTATATTCATTATTGGTTGTAAATGCTATCTATTGATCTGTGCTTGTACTCTATACATCTACATGTAAGATCAGTGCTACTCCTTGTTTTGCTTCTGTTTCTGAGGTCATTAGGAGATGGGGTGTCGCAGCGGCACCGCAATCAGCCCTGGTGTGCAGGGACCGCTCTGGGTCACCGGCCAGTGACACTCCTGACCCAGCACACCCACAAGGAGCCCAGATGGTTCTTCCTCAGCTAAAACTCTACTTATGGTATAAGACCTCTAGTGTGGAAGAGCGAAGTGGTTTATAAAGAGAGGTGGGAGAACTTCAAAGATTTCAGGCAGAGACTCACCTAGCCAAAATTCAATAGCACTTTATGAATAAGGGACTCAGATTAACAAAGAAATACCTGTACATCCAACTTCATCTGTCTGAGCTTCAGGCCCCAGGATTTCCTTTGTTTCTTTTCCAGCTGAAATAGTAAATTTCACAAAAGGAAGAACAAATATTAAAAAAAAAAAACAACAAACCATGCACACACCAACAACAACTTCAGATATTTATTTATTCAGCATTTTTTTCCATTTCTGTATTGTTTAGAAGAATTGCATTTAAAAAAACATGAATTCTGTGTTATTTCAGCAGTATGTAATCAGTTGAACCACAAAGATACTCCATGGTTAAAGACATGAAATCAAATGGAAGCAATACTAAACACGAACTATTATTTGAAGAGAGATAAAGACAAGGACTGTGTGTTTCTCCAGCAAATACAGAGTAAGCCACTTAAACAACTCTATCTGCAAATGCTGCTATCTAATATATAGGAATATTATTTCTGGAAACCAGAGTATCATAAAACAAATACATTTACATGATTCTCCAACTGGCAGTTTTTGGAAATGATTGATGATTTGCTGGTAATGTCTGCAAACAGCTACCTAATGCACTCTCTTGTAAATTGTCTAGAAACCACTTACAGGCTGCGACTGCTTAAACAAACAAGGGTATTAAATACAAACTCCCCACTTCAGATCAACTCTGCACTACAAAACTGCTCCGTGTACCAGTTCCAATATCCAGTATGAGTTTTCAGGTACCAGATGCGAGTAGAACTAGCGCTGTGGAACCCACCTGCCTCTGAATCTCCACCAGCTCTTTCTGAGCTGCAGCATTCAAGGATGCATTGTGAAAGATTTAACTCACTGGGGGTTGTTGGTTCAAATCAATAAATGGCCCAAGTTGTTCCTAATTTAGACATACTGGGGAGCCTCAACTGGGAAGTTCCTATTGGAAAAGGCCACTGCTGCCACTTTTGTCAATAACAAGCTCAGAGCAGGGGCAGGTAGGAAATCCATGTTGTTTTCTTCACTACTTTATCAGTAGTATGCTATGCTAATATATGTGAAATTAAAGCATTATTTCATAGTTTTATTATGGAAACCATAGATGCTTCAGAGTTACACTGGAGAAAAAACAATGACCCTTATATGATGAGGAGGTTAGACTACACACAACTGCTATGACCTAAACCAGCAACTGTTATACTTTTACGTACTGCACTTCACTCTGCTTCAGTACAGGGAAAAAATCCTTTGCTCTGGCCAGTCAAAACCCCAGAACATTCCAGCTTTTTAATTACAAGAGAAGCCAATTTCTCCTTTATATGGAAGATGATAAATTCTAGGACAATTTCAAGTTCTCAGACAAAAATGCCTTCCTCAATGGAAAAGATGGTTAATTCTCTTTACTCTGATAAAATCCTACATACCCATATAAGTGGAAGCTGTATCTGCAGATAATCACAAACAAGAAATATGCTTAAAAGGAAATTGTAACACTTAAATCTTATTTTAATGGCCACCTAAGAAGCTCTCCAAAACAGTTAATATTTTATTGGTCAATACTGGATTGTGAACTGATTATATTTTGGGCACATAATACCAGAAACTTGGTTCAGAATTTTTAAGATGGATGACTGCACACGATGCAAATTTAAATAAAAAAATTAATTTCTTAAAAACACTCATGATGCAAACTCACTATTTTTTCTTTAGAAAGGGTTTGTGATCTTTCTCCATTATGAAATAGGCTGTGTGGAAGAGGCGGAAATATCAGTAAGTTATTACAGAAATTTAAATTATAGCGTCTCTGGCAAATTCCACTCCCTTCAGTGCAAATAAAAGATATGCTTCTCAAGGGAATGCCAAAGAATTGATAGTATTATAGATTAATCTCAGAGAAGTTAAAAACTCTCTCAGTTTCAATAATCATAAAAGTGGGGTACAAGACAAGGAGATCATCCCCTTTTTCCACAGGGGGTGATCTTCCTTAATACTGCAGGAATAATTAATAATTTGAAAAGAGTTAAGCCATAATGTTAGCTATGACTGGTCAGCACAGGAAGGCAACTTTGCAATTGTGCCCTCAGAAGCCCCATTACCACACTGCAAGTACAGCTGCTGGGAAGCAACAGGAAGGGATGTGATGATGGGGGAACACATCTTAAGACACTATTAACACCATGGAGAAATCCCAGCTCTGAATTCCAGTAGAAATTTGAGCTACCTGCTGAATGGCTGCTTAAATACACGTTTCCACAAATAGCATCTAGGGCATGAATATCCACCTTGGCATTACATCTGGACATTACAGATTATTGTAAAACACGTTCTTGGACTTCTTTACCTCATCATTGCTTACAAGCAGCTGCTTAGAGATATAGGGGGACCTCCTAGGGTTAAATGCTAATGATTGTCAGATCAGAGGCAACAGTGTGTACTGGCAGTGAACATGCCTGACAATCTCTGTGCCATAGTCTGGCTGCAAAGATCTCTGCACAGGTAAGATAACTGATAAAATTCAAACCACTAGGAAAATTTGGTTGTAGCAGAAAGACAAACTTCACTGAAATTTCCACTGCAGTGTTATCTTCAGAGAAGGGAATAAATTTCAATCCATATCAAAGGAGTTTCTAATTTAGTTTCTTTAGATCTAATTTCTGATATACAACTTGCATGTAGCAGGCACTATTTACAGCTTATTGTATTCCTTATTGATCAAAAAGATGCTACAGTTTTTTACCCTTCCTTCCAAATCAAACCAATACAAAATAGCACAGCAACCTTTCTTAGCAGCTTGCCACACTGAAAGAACACAATCCATCTTCCAGCACTCAAGCTCTAACTAAAATTTTATGAGTTAAAGGTACTTTGGAGTTCCAGGAGCAGCTAAACATGACTTCATGTTGAAATAAATTTTTAAAATTTATTTCAAGGTCTGGAGAATTTTTTTTTTTTTTAATTTTCAGTTTTTTAAAGAGATCTTAGTTCCAGGGCTGAGACCTCTACATTTGCTAAATACTTATAATACATAATAATGCTTTTTAGGTGCATTAATGTAATATGTCAGTAACTTTAAGCTTTGATTTATTTCTTTTTAAATTGTAGTGTAGGTTTTACTTTAAAACGAAAGCAGAAAAAATATTAAAATCATATTACAGACTCATTGCACACAGGAATGCTGGCCCATTGCCAACAACTTGTGCAGGATACACGTGGTTCACTTTTTCAAACCCGTAGGACTGTTTCAGTTAAACCTCTTGAGATACACACCTTATATGTAAAACACCTGTTCCGAAGGTCTTTTAGAAATTCAGTTAGAATGACTGGAAACGGAAGGAAGCTAATCTGATAAAGAATTGTTATGTGTGTTGCTTCTATTCTGGTACATTTGTGAACAGAATAAATATGTAAAAACTATTTCTGTCAAGTTTAACAAAAAACAGGAGCCTTCAGAACTACTCTATTGATGAAATACAACTTACTAAAACTGCTGTAATGTATGTTTTCTAAAGATGGTATTAGTGTTACACAGACACCTATACCAGTACCTTTCCCTGTATAAGAGATCATGTGTTCAGTACCCCCCTCTTTAGATTTCTAATGTGCAACCAAGACCAATGATACGACTTTCGACTCACACCTTTCCTTCTAGGAAAGCTATAAAAAAGTACTTTACCGTAGCAAATCAAAGCTCCATGAAACCTAACGTAGCCTTCATTTTTCTCATGCACTCATCACCAGAAATTCAAACAATTTATTTAAAAAAACCAACTTATTATCAAATGAAAACCCCTCCAGACTGCTACAAAACAGGCTTCTGAATACATAATTTTTACAGAATAAATTTATGGCAGCTTGAGCAAGCCTGTATGGCAATTGTTTAATCTTTCATCTGTCTAAACAGTGATGAAAGCCTGTCTTCATCAGCAATGACCAAGGCAGAGAAAACATTGTCTACATTGTGATTCTGTGATCATTTGGTTCAAATGCTTCATTTTAGCAAACTAGCTCTAAAAGGTTGAAACTGGTACATTTGAAATAAAGAGCCAAAAAAGGTGTCGTCACATGTCTAGAACTCTGAAAAACCGCAGAAGGTTGTCTGAGGCAAGATGTTGTGTCATGACTACCTGTAGGTACATCTCCAGGGAACGTTCTGTTCAAAGGGTCTTGACCCAGCACCTCTGTGAGCCAGTACTCCTCTTCAATCCATATTTCAGGTTTCCTACACCTATGCTTGAAGGGTTCAAAAATAGTCTACACACAGCCCATTTTTATATAACTGCGACTCCTGATAGATATAGCCTGCAGTAGAGCACAGATATTATAGAACTAAGAAAATTACCTAGCTAATAATTTAGCTCCAAAATACTCATTTCCCTGCACAGCATCCCTTGGCAAAAGCAGCTATGTATAAACAGGCTGAGTTGATGCTATTCTTTGAACTCTCAGCTGCTCTCTCTCAGCTGGATTGCAGTTAGGGACCATATGACTGCTTTCTGTTTATTTAGATGTGAGGTCATACAATTTGTCTTAAACCACCAGTTTTAACCAGGTGGATGCTAAAGAATTGTGGCTGCAGTTCAGATACAAACAGGGATATGCTGGAAAATACTCTGTATCCTTCAGAGGATTAAGGCCAAATTCTACAATAAATTCCACTAATTTATGCATTTATCCCAATTTGGCTCAAATATAAGCATGCTGTGTGAGATTATGAAGCTCAGTATCTGATTCCACAGTAAAAAAAAAAGCCCATTTCCTGATTGCTTTGAATTTTCAGCTTCTAAAGCTGCTGCATAACATGTACGACATTTACCTCCTTCCAGTGTTTTGAAAATACAGATTCATTATGAGTAAGACAGCTAATTCTAACACGAATAATCTAAACATTATTTTTTCTGGCTATATTTTACAAGGGAAAAGGCAGAAGAAGCTGACAGGCAGAAATTTACTTCTGAATATTATTTTGCTTCATGTTTTTTGGCTTACTGCTTACTCCCCAAGCTGAGTAAGCCCTGAACCTTACTGTGAGCTATGAAAGATCTGCAATGGAAAAAGACTTGGAAAAACTGAAAGTAATTAGTTTCTGATCATCCTTGAGAATGCCGTGACTACAGATCTGAAGGCCTGTTTAACAATGCAGGTGGAATGAATGCACCTCCAAATCTGCCTCAAATATTAAACAAAGAATATAAAATATTACAATATGTTACCATAAATACATTAACCCCCCCCCGTTTTGATTGTGAATATTACATGTTATTTCAGTAACTAAGTGGCCATAAAAAAGTTCTATTGAGCTTTTGCTTTAGAAACCTTTCTCTACATAGCATCACTAGTGAAAATGAACATACCTTCATCTTCCCAGCAACTGTTTGTACTCCCTTCTCTTTCACTGTTTTCTGGTAATACTGTATGGTCTGTTGGCAAGTCATCTTCTGGCACACTCGCATCGCAGTCTGCTCCATCAGTTACACTTTCTTCTTCCACTATATGCAATTTATCTTCATCATCTGAATCTGAGTTTGCTTCTACCACATTATTGTAATTGGTGACTGTGGACAGACAAAAAGCAAAATACTGATTAATATACTCCTAATTTACAGCATGGAGGTCCAAAGCTTTCAGTTCTGTGGCAAGCTGCTTTATCTGGTGCATTTCTATGGAGTCACATTAGTATTTCTTCTTTCTGCAAGGGAGACGGCAGTGGCTTGTGAGCGACTTGGACATGACGGTGGCACACAAGGAGACATCTGACAGCTGCTGGGCTTCCACCACAGCCAGGAACTATGACACCTCTCATTTCTGCACACCCAGTGTAAGGCTGCAGACAACTCCAGAGCTGTGTTCTGGGCCATAATGAAGCCTCCAGCTTCACTCCAATTCGGGTATCAGCATCACTGTATGTTTCCTTTATATTATGGCACAGTCAACAGTCTGTGAAACACCTAATGCTCATAAACAACACTTTCTTAGAGACAAATGTGTAGGATGGGGATAGCCTGTATGTATACAGCAATCAGTGGGGTACGGCAGGAACGAAACCGCAGGGAAAGCCTTGGCACTGTGGACCCAGCAGCCGTTGGGTGAGCACACGCCAGAGAGAGGTGGCTCAGCTGCTCTGCTCCGGTCCCATGGAGCAAGCCCCTGTCTGCAGTTACTCACTCTGGTTCTGCTCACCCACACCACCCTCTCACTGGCTTTCCTGTAGGGAATGCTACCCCTACACTCTGGGTATGTGAATCAAGGAGCAATAAAAGGGAATGATAGTGAGATTTGATTCAGAAGGGCTAAAGTGCTCCTGTTCCAAGCTAAAATGTCCTTGGCGTTACACCCAAAGATCACACTAAAGGCTCAGCAGGTGACTTGGAAAGGAAATCTCACATAACATCTTCCTCAGCTACCGTGAAAAAGAAACAACTCTACTTTTTCAGCCTGGAGATCATACTGTGAAAGTCCTGCGGACAAAGGATTACATGACAATATATATGTTTCATTATACAGGAACAGATTATTACTAAACCAGTCTTAATTTGTGAGCACAAAAGATGAGTTACGGCCATTTCAATTTCAACTGTAAGGATTATGTATTAAGAAAAAAAAAATTACTTTCACAACCTGTTGAGATGTCTTGTTAGTCATACTGAAGTTAAACTATTAAACGTTCATGGAAGATCAATATGTGTATTACTTCTTTGCTGCCAAGTTTGAACTTCTTACTGAAATGCTTCAAGATACAGTTTAAGAAAGAGAATAAATATATCAATGCATAAACTAACAGGGCTTGTCTTGGCCATGGTACCCCTTCAGTGGTTACCAGAATTACACCTGGAAGGCACATAACCATGTTACTTTATGATACCTGCATCCTGTCACTGTTAGCATGTGAGAAGCCAGACTGATCCTTTCATTTGAAAGCCTGGCTATTAGGGTAGATAAAAAGCAAACTAGATTCTGGCTCTTCTAAAATTTGCTTTTTTATATTTTAAAAGTAGATATTCTAGGCCTTTAAAAACACATTTAAGCAGGGAAAGGGAGTAACACATTATGAACTGACAAGCTACTATTTAATTTTCTCCCAATTCAAGAGAAAAATGTTTCGTCTCTACCATGCAGAAGCACGACAAAAGAGCTTTCGGAATTCAAAACAATCACTCCATGTTTCCATATTTTACACACATAGCATCATTTGAAAAACGTGGTACGCCATACTACATCGTCTAAGATAACAAATTTAAGCAGCTTGCCTAAATACTAGTAGCTACTGCATTTCATTTGACAAATTGATATTCGCTTTATATTCTGTAACTGATTTTGCAAACCAAAAGAGGTACTCAAAGGGATGCTGTAACGTAAGGTGGAAGAGAAGACACACATGTACTCCCTCACCAAAGCAGATGAGATCTACAGATTTATTTGCCCGAGGAATGGTAAATGCAAATTTTACAAAAGTTTAAGAAACGACACAAAACAGGAAGAAGTGGAAAAATTATTTCAGTCTGTTATCTTTGCTGCGTTTTACTGTGAGATATAGATATAGAATATTATTAATATAAAACAATGATGTATTTACCTTTGACACATGCAAAGGAAATCAGTAAGAGCAGGGATCAAAATTTAACCACTATATATATGTAGGCATAAGTTCAGATTTCAGTAACTTAGATAATAAATACTGATTTTAAAAAAATTAATTTCCTGATAAACTTGGGAAATTAAGTGGTAACCCTTGTGTTAGATTCAAAGTCTCTTTTATGGAAAATGAAAATATCAGAAATTTTGTACTGCAGAATGACAGAGAAAATCTGTCTCTTCTTTTCCTCATCACAATTTTTAAAATTTAAAATATAATCTGCTCATTATGGCTCCATTTTTTCTTACATTCTCACTACACTGAATCAAGTGTTAAGTCAGAAAAATTAAAAAACTCCTTGTCCTCCATAAAAAGCGAGGAGCAAGTGTTCTTTGCGATTTCACTTCCTTCCACGGAAGAGCAGTTGCCAACAATGTAACACAATAAAATCAGCAAGAAATCTGGCTCTAACATTCCTGATTTCCTCTTATGGAGAGCTCTGGGTAATCTAGGGGAAACAAACTGCCAAACCTGCATCTAGATGGGCTCAGCACTTTCGGGATGGCCAGGCAACACACACCCCAAATGCAGCAGAAAGTCAAGCACTTAAAATGATGGAAACATCCATATATCTATACATAACTCTAACTAAATGGTTACATGCTTGTTTTCCCTCCAGAGGACCAATTCATCATCTAGTGCAGTGATGGCAAATATTCAGGGAATGCTCAGTTTTTTTGGAGTGAACCCAGTATTTGCAGGATCCTGCCTCATGTTTTTCAGTCTGCAAAGTGATTATATATTCTTTTTATCCTCATCAGCCAGCAGTGCTCCCAAAACCTCATTTATAGGATTGTTAGCCAAAATGGGATTCCTTATTATGTATCATAAGTATATATAATATCTCATATGTAAAACATATTATAACTATATATTATACAATTATATGATTATGTATATAAAATATATAATTTATTGACATGGCATGCAGCAGGAATGCTTCAAAACATATAATTCACTGTAGTAGGAAGATGGTATCTCCATTTAACAGAGAAGAAAACCAGCTACTTAAAAACCAGAGGATTGTTTCGCCAATCCTGGCATCTCCACGTCAGTGTCAGGCATACTGGGACTTACTTTTCAGAGGACTTTGCCTTTTTGCAGCACTTTATATATTCAAAGCACACTTGTGTTCCGTCCCAACGCAGCTGTGCTCAGGGCCCAGGTACCTTGGCCCGCGTGCCACAGCAACACGAAACACAGAGATCACCTCCAAAATCAGTGACCTTCCAGAGACACATAAAAACGCCTTGAAAGAGAGAGAATAAACCCCAGTCTTTCAGAAGAGCTTCCAAATGCCTCAGAGAGCGTGCTTTTGATTCTTGCAGCTCTCTACTTAAATTACTACGCTTTCCAGCAATTAAGGAAAGGGTTCTGGAGGCAACAGCTGCCTTTAATAAACACCCCTGATTCATTCTCTGGGCACCATTCCTCCTGTGAAAAAATTATGTGATCACATAATTAAAGATCTTATCGTTATGCATACATGCAAGGGACAAATTAAAACAGTTTGAACAATCTTCATTATGACATTTTCCAACTTTTTTTGAATGCTTGACTTTCAAAGTCAAGTGTTTGATTTCAAAGGATATATTAATATTCTTTAATAGAAACGATGGTTAAAAAACAATCAAACCCTGTAATTTGCTGTATTTTTAGCTAATTAAAATTAAAATCCCATTACATGGTACAATACTGGTGCCTGCATGGCTGCAAAGCTTAGCTTTAGCAATGCAGATCTGTTCCTGGTGCCCTACGAGACTAAGGGGGGCAGGGGTAGTAGCAGGCTGCTATCTTCCTTTGCTTTAGATGCATTTTGACCACACATTTCATGGATCTTTGAAGACATTAAAGAAACCCTGGAACTACAACACCTGGCATCCAAATCCAAGTGTAACTGTCCTCCCCCATTCCTTCTGCAGTTCAACAGTAGAGCCAAATTTAGACCTTCCCTATCTGCACATCATTTGGGCGTTTTCTCCTCTCATCCTTGATGTTTCCTTGGAATGTCCACCACTGAAAGAAGAGGACAACAAGCTCAGATGCCTTCCTTGATGCCTGGCACCACAGTAACTGCTGAGGTTGGGAGAAATAAATTCAATTAAATCTTTTTAGATAGAAACTGAAATATACATAATACAAAAGTGGTATGTAGAGACTACTGCTTACAACCTCTGAAAGAACTTATATTGAACATACATAAGTTATGACTTCAAGTAGCCTCTGATTTGGTTGAATATTCCATGCAGAATAAACCCCACATGTAAAACTTTTCTTAGAAGAACAGTTACAGCTTTCCAATGAAGTAACTACAAATATTTCAAACTTCAGTAATATTTGCTTTTAGTTAATGTCACTGAAAAGTAGCAACTGCCTAAACAAAATAATTCATCCTGGATCACAGAAAACTGGCGCAAACAATGACCAATGTCTCCACGATGAGCCACTGCTCTGTGAAAAGAAAGGATAAGTAGAGAGGTCAAGTCACTCTCAGCCACCACTGGTTTGAGGGGTGGCCAGCAGCAGTAGGAGAGAAGCAGCAGACCAGTTGAGGGAATCTCGTCTTCAACTGTAAGAGCTAAGTCTGACTCAGATCATCAACCAAGGCTGGAAGGCTCTTAAAATCTTGGTCACCAGTCAAGCACATACGAGGTATAAGAGACATACGGCCTGTTCTGTCCACCGTATATTATGCAACTTTAACAAAAAGGTACCTTATTATATTAAACAGTTTCACTATTAATTTGAGCTTTACTTTCACAGATGACAATAAAAGAAGGCCCTATTTTCAGCATATGCATTACAAATGACACTGAAGACTAAACATTTGTTCAATAAAAATATTTTTTATATCATTACTATATATCTTCTGAAATAAAGATGAAATATTCATTAAAAACAATACATGAAAAATATATCTTATGAACCATAATTACTTCTTTTCCTGTTGATCATTTTCTTGCTACAGTATCCTGATTTGTAAAGAATAAATGAATATCTGTAGTTGAAGCAGTAAATGACTGCAAAATGAATTGCAGAAAATGAGCTTTGCTTTCTGGATTTTTATAGTCCTAAAAGCAGAGAAGATGTATGATGCTGAGCAATTCTAATTAAAAAAGAAATATGTTCAAATGGAATTAGCAATTAAACAGCTAAAATAGAGAAATACATTATTTTGCTGGTTGAATACAGCTATGAAACCATAGTGCGTGTGTCTAGTCAAATTCAAACATGACATTTAAAAGGAAAGGAATTTTTAGTTCTCTCATTTAAAACCAACTAACTCAGGAAATTTAAGGCAAACACCGATCTTGCTGTGATGAAAGTCCATAGGACTCACTGTTTCCACAGACTATACTATAACAGGAGAACCCCCAAAAAGGCTAGTGACCTGGGTGGCAATAGAAGGGGAGCTTCTCAGAAAGCTGGCAGCAAGTACTCAGTTACTGCTTCCCCGTCCAGATCTGCCCTCTGAATCATTAGATGACATAAAAGACAGTCCCAGTACGAAGAGTGTCCCAATCAAGTTCATGTCACTCAAATTATAATAGGAATTTACTCAACAAGAAAAAAAGCATGGTGACATATCTATTGGAATAATTTGAGATCGGGTGGCAACAGCACAGAACCACACTAAGAGGACAGGCTTCAATAGACCTAATCCGTAATCTCCAGCATGTATTACCAGGATCTGGAAGTGTACAGAGGGAAGGATGCTTTGAACCTGATCTGTTACAATCTTTTCTTTAATACTTGCCAAGGGCCAGTGTCTTTTATATGGAGTCTGGTCCAACATGCTTACTACCTGCCTCCTTTATACTTCCCCATACTTAATCCAAAATGCTACCTACTTTCACTGAAAAAAAAAATAATTTTAGGAATTTGTGAATCAACACAAAAATCCTTGAACTTTTCGAGTGTTGGACACATGTAACCAATACATTTGAGTTGTGTGGGCTCAGTAACTCCACACTGAAAAGGCTGGAGACCTATAACAGAAGTGAGAGATTCTGATCTTTTAGAAACCTTACTTCTAAAAGCCATTCCAAATTCTAATAAATAAATAAAAATAAAAAAAAAGATAAAGTTAATTCATGAAAATGCTGTTGAAAAGGAACCTTTGATTCTACAAACTGGAACAACTCCTGTGCTCTGTGAAGTGCATTCTTGGCTCATGGATTTTTGTTCTGACAGCCTACAATTGTCTCTTCAAAAACATTTACTCTCTGTCAGCTCAACTGAAAATCTGCATCTATATATTATTTTGCTTTAGTCCTAAAAATATTTGAAGCAAAATATATCACAAAGGCAGAAACCCGATAATTTAGCATTCAGTACTTCATATTTAGATCTTAGGGTATACTGTTAATAGGGCATACTCCTCTGTATGTATAATACGGTAATTGAGGGTATACTCCTCAATGAAATGCCATACTTCTGTCTCTCACTGATAAGATGCCCTCCCTTTAATAAAGAACTTTTTGTTCTTTTCATATTTTCCTCTCAGTTTAATACATACACTTGAAATTAATAATTACTTTTCAAGCAACAATATACACAGAACCATGATACCATCTAAAGTAGAAACACAGAGAAGAGCTTAAGTCAAGGGAAGGCGTATGTCAACGTTTCTCCTAAAATTCTCCACCTGTTTTCGGTACGGTTTTTGTCCCCTGGAATTCCTAAATGAGACACGCCGTCTTCATACCTAATAGCCTCATCGTCTGTGAAATTGTCTAGTTAGTTTTTGTATTAATGAAAACGTTGGCATACAATTATTCTGAGGCAAGCAGTTTCACAGCTCTGTGTTAGGGGAAGAATAAATTTTGTTGAATTTGAACCTGTTGTGTACTAGATTCAGTGGGTGTCCCTCAAATCCTCTCCATTTGTGCTCTCTATGCTGTTCATGACTTTTTATGCTTCATTGCAGAGCCCTCCCTTCCAAGGTGAAGAGCCCTAGTCCTCTGTTACTCATACAGAAGTTGTTCCACTGATCCTTTTTTGCTGCACCTCTCTGGACCTTCTTCTGTTCTGCTGCTTCACTGTGTTCAGAGCGGGGAGAGATGACAACCTAGAACTGCACCCAGCATTCAGGATGCACATATTCTCACGGTATCCTGCTCCTCCCATCACATACATGGCTTCACTTTTATTTACCTAGCATTTAATCTGCCTGACTACTGCTTGGTTGTTTGGAAACACCATCATTATTTCCCAAACGAGTACAAGCAACCCCTAGTGAAAATATTCGCTGCTTCCCAATCACATCATAGTCTCCATCAGGCAGTAGGGCAACTTCCCGTAGCATGGGGGCAGCCAGCAGCACTACAGAGGAAGGGGAAGAAGCAGAACACACTACCTAAGGCAGCTTATTGAACTCGGTAAAAGTACACTACAATTAGATCTTGGTATGTGGAAGGTGTGTGAGGAAACTGTAATATACTCTTAATTAAACCAGTCAAGAAAAAAACCCCACAACCTTGCCAGAGATTAGTTTCTGAAAATAATCCATTTAAAATTTAATTTAAAAACACACTTGTAATTTTCAGAAAAGTCATTCTGCTTTTAAGAACAATATATGTGCTATGACTGGAGAATAGAACTACATTTTATATATAAAAGGTTGACTCCCTGTTTATTTAGACACATACACAGGTGAGTGCTCACACAGGAGAAGAGGAACTGGATTTAGTCCTTCCTCTGCCTGAAGAGATCAAACATACATCTCCCAGGTGTATTTATATAAACACATGAATAGTTGTAAAAGTGTAAGTCTAAATATTTACACAAACTGAGCACATTTCTGATCATTTTGTTTAACTAACAAAAGTCTCTTTCAAAATGTTTTTACACCTCTTAACTGAATACTAATGTCCAGTCAAATGCAGCTTGCATGCAGTTGACTGAATATTCTGACACAACAAATTCAATATTCTTAATATGCACTAAGGTATATAAATCATCTCAGTACACTTGTATTGGATTATTTGGTCTTCTGGTCAACTCAAAGAAATCAAGTTTAAAATAAATGCCCTGAAAGTGGACTGCACACAAAAATGTGCTCTCAATGCTGTACAAAAGTGAGTCTGAGTGTTGGGCTTGGTCTACACAACACGCATGAAAATCAATGGCATAAATACAAATTTTCTGCTTGTCAATTTTAAATTACTGTTCTAAAAGCAAGCGGTATTTGATATTAAAAGCAAACTGACCCTCAATGTTGAATTTTTCTATTGATATGGGCAAGTCTGGAGCAAAACCTGGGAGCAAAGGGGAATGGCTATAGCTCTGGCACTAGACTCTGAGATGACATAGCGGTACTTGAAGCAAATCTGGCAAACATTTCACCCCCAGTGATTACATTTTTTGCTGTTTGCCTTTGTTCATCTGGTCATGAGTTTGATTTAGGGCTAATTTATTCACATATGCACAATTTTAGTGGAAAAGGACAGTTTGGTAGTGTACAATTTAGAAGTCCAGAAGGAGCTCCAGGCTTCCCAGTGGGGCAGACATGGTGGAGTTTCTGCCACAAAGGTGAGAGAGCAGAGAGCAGCTGGGGAATCTGCTGCTTTGGCTGCTCCTGGCAAAGCAACTGCTTTAGATAACTACCTGCTTTGCCTATGACTAAGATGAGTTCTGGGCAGAAGAACGTACATACTCCCTCCAGGCCTTCCAAACTACCTACCTAAGACATTAAATTTCACGTCTGTATTCTTTCTGGGATGCTGAACCCAACATCAAGTCAGGAGAGGGATCTGAAATCAAGTCCTACTGATTGTAAAGGATTTGTAAGAGTCACTGTTTCTGACAGTGAGCTTTTATCCACACTAGAAGGCAGGGTGGTGGCAGAGAAACAGAAATTTTTGTGGGAAATGGTGAAAATTGCTGATGCTGAGGACCCAGTGTTCACACACTGTATTTCAGAGCTGTCTCTTAACAGAACTATCTGTAGTCTGGTCTTCTGGTGTAGGTTTTCGTTAATGGCTGCAACCCACTGAAGAGTTCTCCCAGAGCCTATCTCTTCATTTTGTATCAAGAAAAAGCACCCTCCCAAGTCGCAACACAGAGAGTAAGGACAATCAGGAGATTCACTTCAAAAATGCAAAATATCAGTCTGTAGAGGGGAGGGACATCTTGGGCCATCTACGATGTTCCTCCTTCCTACAAGTAACCAGGACATACGCTCCCTCCCACAAGTCACTTTTTGAAGGGATCAATCAAATTCTTGACGGACTCCTGAGTGCAGGACATGCCAGTAATTGAAAGAAAAGCTATGTGATCTTTTCAGACAGCAAAAAGCTTGCAGTCATAGATGGTAGCCAGAACCAGTAACCACCATCTGTTAGAGATGAAAGTGGATGAGGCTGTTTGGTAAGTTCTATGTACTGAATCCCACACCCCTCACAATGAGCCTGCATCTATACTGGTAAAAGTCATCCTGACAAATAAGCTGCAGTAGAAACACAGGAAAGCTTGAAAAGGATCTCTGGGAGACAGAACAATGACGGTGCAGAAGACATGGATGCCAGTGAGTACCCAAACCACTCAGCACTGCAGTGTGGGGTTATAGATGAGTGAATGGCAATGGAGTTCTAGGACTGGTAACAAGTTGTCATATGCTGTACACTGAGTCCAGTAAAAGAGAGCACACCACAACCCCTTCCCTTTGGGCTGCTTCTTAAATGAAAACTTTTTGTTCCACGTACTTGAAATATCTTAAGATACCAGGCATAGTTGTTCCCATCTGCAGTGCTGATTGGCATCAGCTCTGAACATTACCAAGTATCATCTAGCAAGATGACCTGACCTCTGCAATCATTGGTGTTTAGGTAACTCCTGAGATTGCAGACGACAAGTGCAGCTGGGGACACTGGTTTCATACTCATTAGAAAGGACCAGCAAAGCTACGCAGGCAGGCCTCTCAACAAGAGGCCTTAGTACAGAGGACCATTGGGTCACCAAGTGGGAGCTCTTAAGGAAGCCCACATACCTTATAGTTTTAACTACCCATCAGCCGAGGGAGACAATACAGCAGCTGTACATCAGGATACTATATGAGCCTTTCCTAGAAGACTCGGCCACTTTGAATGGCTTCTAGATGCTGTACTGGTACCATATTAAAAGTTTATAGAACTTACAAGGGTGGGAAATAACTTTAAAATCAACTCCATTGCTCATATGAGAATATACTTGCATGTAGAATTGACATGAGTTCAGAGGTAAGAAGTAGAGAGTACACAGAGAAGTATTTCAGGTATTTAGTCTTAGTCCAGTAATAATTCTGAAATATAGGAAAACGTAAGTTTATGTATTTTTACATACATATGCATACGTACCTATACATTTTCAGGTTTGATAACCTCAAATTAGATGTGGAGATGTATAGCTATAAATTTATACCTATATTAACATATAAAAATAACCTGATTGCGAATTATTTCTCTTATTAGGACTACTTCAGAAAAGCAACTTAAGACATGTAATTTTCAGCACGCCGCTTAGAGTCTTTCCATTACGCTGCAGCTCTTCTGTGCTAAAAATGGAAGCTTTATAGCTTTGCAAAATGAAGGCTTTCAGTCTCTCAGTGAGACAGAAGGACTTGCAATGGCAATTTCTCTATTGGATTTGCAAATGATCATCATTTTTCTAATGAAAAAGCTAACTATTGTCCGAATATTATCTCCTTCTAGTCTCTGGATGGATGTAAATTCTACATGCAAATATGAAAATTCTCAGTGGCAGCATAATTTGAAAAATGGTATTATTACAAGGTACTTATAGGTTTGGAAATACTAAAAATGGCCCCATAAGACAAAAAATTAACATTCAGAAACAAGGCAGCCGAAGGTATGAGAGAAAATTAACTGTACACTTTGCCTGTTATCACCATTATACCAGCCAAGGTTGCAGAGCTTTCTATACAAATGAGAACTTAACTCCATCTGTGTAATTCCATGTCAACTGCTTCTGTCAAGAAGTTTTACAAAACCTTAAAGTAAGTTTAATACTTTAAGGAAGTATCTAAAAAAACCAACTTGGAAGAACCATATTCCCTCCCAGCATTTGGAAAAAAAGATATTTCAGTAATTTCATTGCAGCTTTAAATGTTCATCAGGGAAGAAGCCACACCTTGGCTTGTTCTTCTGTCTTGCAGCTCCTCCATTTTATATGCTGTCTCTCAGGCAGCCTCACAAAATGCAGAAAATTGTTCTGCATTTTGTGGGTGACAAAACCTCTCCTATGCAACATGGATGTTTTTACAAGTATTTATATTTGTGAATGCATGTGGACAAAATAGGTATCAAATAGAAGGCGGGGACAGCCGTGTAAGGCACAGTCAGGAACTAAATCTGCTCTCTATCCATTTTTCTCTTCCTAAAGAACACACAATTTCCCCATAAAATTATACAGAAATAAATATCGAATAGGTAAAATCTTGATGTTTATGACTCTTTAAAACATCTGAATTTTCAAAGAATATACTGTGGGGACCAATTCTGGGCAGGCAGCAATGATCTAGTCATTCTCTGCTCCAAATTAAAGAGACAAAAAGCAGCAATGTTCCCCTCGTGCCCTATTTCATCCCAGGTAAGTTTGCATTTCTGTCACCAGTATTAGTTTTATAGTCTACTCTTTTACTCAGAAGACTGGAAAAAACAATCTACACATCTGACTAGCATCCCTCACAGCCAAGTACAGTCTGACGGCTGCAACGATTTAGTGCCTCCGAGACAACTGAGCATGGTATCATTAAAATTAACCACGAGATGTATAAATATCTGAGAAACCTTCATCTTTTAGTACCTCCAATTAATGAACTACTTGAAGCAGTAAGCTAAACTGAGAAGAGGTTGAAAGGAAGAGGTAAATTTCCATGGGTTACAAACTCTGTTTTACTCTTCAAAAATGACCTGTCCACTGGTGACTACCACTGTCATATGTTCAAAATGCTCTATTTAGAAGATCACCACATTGTTTCTACACATTCTACTCCAGATGCTTGACAATCTTTCCCTTATAAAACTTCTCACATATTAAAAAAGTTAGGTGAGATGTATTTAAAAGCCAAGATCTTGAACTACTTTCTCAGAGTCAGATTTTTAAAAATAGATGATTTATTACTACAGTAAAAATTAACTCTTGCGCACAGAAAAATGTCACCAAGTCTAAGATGAGCCACAGAAAATTGTCTCATCCTAACTTGCTACCAGATGCAATGGGTGCCAATCATACACATGAATGTGGTCAGTTACAGGAATTTATCTGATTACAGCAAGATGATGATACTAATTGTAAGAGATATATAGGCATAAACCAGAGACACACCATAGCAGCAGGCTTCAAAATTACAATTCCCTTCATATCGAACAACTTGCTTAAAAAGTGAAATACCCTGTCTCTGTTCACAACTACAGCATAAATTGAATACAACTGGAACACAGTTGCTTAAGTCTTTAATAAGGCTAAATCTAAATCTGAACTACAGTGTGATAATTACCCTAATCCATACTCAAAAACTTGACAGGTGTGTTTTAGCATTTTGCATAGAAACTCAGGTTAGTACAAATTATCAGTTGTAACAAAAATCAGTGCATGATGCTAACTCAATCACTGTGGGAAATAATTCTACTCCTGTGGCACTCTTGCATGGATATTCTGTATGAGTAACAGAACATCCACTCGTGCCTGAACTGGCCTGAACCTTGTGCCATTTATCCAGCCATCACGAGGCCAGGTTAATTCTTTGGGAAGACACAGCTGACAGGTTTACAAAAACATATATAATATATTTCATAATATTGGAGATTCTATGTAACATCATTGCCTAGGTTTATATACATGATATATTTATTTCACAGATAACTAAAAGTCTGTAATACAGGGGTACCAGTTTGGCTTATAAAGCTTGGAGATCCTCTCAGATAAAAGGCAGAAGAATGCTCCTCCAAGTGCCACATTTCATATAGAAGAAGAGCCTGTTACAGCAATTCTTTCTTGCCCCCCAAGTTTTATGACTATTGTAAGGTGCCATTAGAAAAATCTTCAGCATTAAGAAAATTATATACATGGAAGTGATGCCACCATAAGGAATCACATGCCTTATGAGCCTTGACATTTTTCTTTACTCATTCAGAACAATAAATTATGCAACTTTGAACAGCTGCTGCATAAATACAATCTAAATTAATAAATTATCAAAAGGAACTTATTATAGCAAGTATGATTTTATTTTAATTTAATCTTTTACACTTTTTCTTAATTTCTGTGTAATTTCTTAAATATACCTCTTGAAAGAAAGCTAGTTTGTCAAATGCATAATGGTCAGCTATTTATTCTGATTACAGGTTTAAACAGTCCAGCATTTAAGTAACTACCCTGTCTGCCTGTCTGTCCCCTGCTTAAGAGACTTTTTTTTTTTTAAATTTATTTTGAATTTATCCTCAAAGTTGACAAGCTACATTTTGTCTTCACTCTGATTTCACATAGTAACAGGTAACAGAAGAGCATTTTTAATGACTTTGTAGGTTCCAGTTTTCAAAATATGGGTCCTGACGTTTGGATTCCTGGTAACTACTTTGTAGAGATTGCATGTTACTATCACAACAGATTGTTGTATCAAGCATCCATAATTCACTTTTCTTGAAAATAAAGACTAAAAAGAGATGTTACAACACCAAAATGTAGATGAGCACAGTGCTGGTATGTAATGCGGATGATCTAGTTTGCTTCATGTACCTTTGCATCTTGAATAACATGAGTTTATTACGCATATTCATATATGACATGCACTTAATTTTTTGCATTTATATTCACAGCTAATCAACCAAAACATTGGGAGTAGAAAATTACTGTCTGGGAGTGGTATGACAAGTTCCAAGTCTCTGCAATTTTTAATTAGCTACTATATTTTTACAGTACTGATTTTTACATTACAGATTTTTGACAGTACTGATTTTCAATTATTTTAAAATATTAAATAACTGGCCACTTTATATAATTTGTGTGAAGTGGGAAATAAAGCACCACCTAAATTCTAAGTGTAGCTTCATTTTGCAGGATAATGAACAGCTATCTGCTACTGCAGTGTACGAGCATGAATAAAGAGACAGTCACAAAATATGCAATAGATTTACAGCTTTTTACTGGATTCCAAGGGCAGACATTCCCTGGTTTTCTAATTAAACAGGTGGATATATAAGATTATGAAAGGTCTCACCCTTTTAAAATGATTTGGAAATGCAAAGCATAAGGAAAAGTTTAATTTTCAAAAGATGCACTCCAGAGGATAACATATGTTGCTAAAATGACAATGGGAAATTACACATTAATGAATTTTCACACATTTAAATAAAACTTTGTATATTTATACAAATCAGAATGAAACCTAATGGATATTTCTGACATGAAGGAAATAAACATGTTTTGCCATACTACCTTTTTGTTTCAAAAGGCTGTATGTTCATAGTCCACAGCACACTTTAGCAAGACCTTATTTCTGAACATCAAGCAATTTCTGATAGATGTTTCCAAGTGCAGGCTCGTTAACTTCTTTAAAACTGCATTCTGGATTTGCACTGTTCCATTTCTGTATGCAAACTGTTTACAAATAGCTACTGAATCTCCCTTTGAAGGCAATTACATTCAGACTTTTGGACCCAGAACCAAACAAACCAGCACTTGAGCCCCTGGGTCAAAGAATAACCCTCACTGCAATATTTCACAGACGTATTTCACACATGTGCTTCATAAGAAGTCAGGATCACAAAGAAGGTATGAGAAGAGAATGCCAGGAGTTCATGCAGCTGTGCTGACTTGATGCTACAACAGCTCTCCAGCAGAGAGAGAGGAAGATACAAACCCATGTTGAGAAAGAGCTGCACGAATGAAGAGAATATACAAGACCCTCTTGTCGGAATACAGACTCACGAATGCACTCTAACACAAAGGAAAAGACCCCATTCGCTTCTCAATAGAACTGTTTAGATGAACTAACGAACTAATAGCTGTACTAGAAAACTATTTCAGACTGTTTTCCTCAACAAGTGCAGTAACATCCTAAGAAACCAGCACTGTTGAAGAATCTTGAAGAATGGTAGTATATCTCTCCATAACAGTCTTAATGAATAAGAAAATATCTTGCAAAACCAGGAAATTCAGAGCAGATGTAACATGATGACACAATACCATCTGCCTGAACTACTTAAGTAGCAGAAAATGCTATTATTATTAAGGAAAAAGGGATCTTACAATCTTAAAACTATTTGAGTAGTGAAAATATTGCATTTATATATACATGATTCCTAGTAAAGTACTTTCTTAACCACTCAATTGAACTCAAAGATACTGAAAAAGGCATGCCACAAAAGGATAGGCAATTCTACTCAAATACTGCTAATGTTTTAGTCCTACCTGGACTCCTCGTCACCACTTTTTGGAGCCAGATCAAGCATAACCCTTCCCCTCCTAACAGCTATATACATCTACAAATAGCCTAAACCACATTTTCACATAGACTTTGATGATTTGTCAATGAATATAAGATGGAAATCTGTCAAGCTCAATTCTTTGAGCCTAAGCACTATATGAATGAACTGAAGAATAAATGGGGCTGGACCAGGAGGCCATTGCCTGCCTGCTCTACAGCCCTGACTGTCAGGGCACACACCAGGTAGGGCTCCCCCACTTCTCTGCTTCCCTTCCTCAGCATGAAGTCACTTTCCAAATAGCAACTCTTGCCTTTAAGCCTTATATTACACTAATTCCAGTTCACTCTTATATTTCTGAATCTGCATCAGCATTTGCATCAGCAACTGCAAGTCCTGTATACTACTGAAAATTTGCAAATTAATTAAGGATTCAGAAAAAAAAAAATAAAAATCTCAGTCTCTCTCAAAAGAGGAGTGGATTCCACAGACAAACCCAGTACCGGAAGAAGGGCTTATAATTGGCACAAGGGGCAAGGATTTCCAACACTTTTATCTAATTTGATCTAACTTAAAGCATTTATGTAGTTTAAAGAAGCAATAGCCAAGAACACATTTTCCAATCAGAAGAGAAATAACTTTCCTTAACAAATCTAGAGTAATTGTCTCTGTAATGTGACAGAGTTTCAGAAAAACTGACTTCTGTTCATTCTGTCCATTGTCCTCTGTGGAGCCTCTGGAGAAGCTCCCTCAGCTGCCTTGTTTCATTTAGCCTCACATCTCTTTTCTCATAAACTCTAAACTGAATTATTTTAAAAATCATTTTCCTGTCACAAAAAAATCCAACCCAGAACAACACAAAACAAACAAACAAAAAACCAACAAACCAGGCAAAATATTTCTAATCTTTCATTTATTTGTTGCTGTCTTTTTTTTTTTTATAAATAAGAGAGACTGAAGATTCTCTATAATAATAATTTGGAGGGGCAAATGAAGTGTTGGCACAACACAGCAGGAGTGAGAAACAAGAACTTTTTAGACGGGGCTTTGAGTAACCTGGTCTAGCGGGAGGTGTTCCTGCCCACAGCAGGGGTTTAGAACTAGGTGATCTTTAAGGTCCCTTCCAATCCAGTCCCTTCTATGACATTCTTTCTTAGAATCAAAGAACCATAAAACGGTTAGAGTTAAAAAAGACCTTAAAGATCATCAGGTTCCAACCTGCCTGCCCTGGGCAAGGACACCTCCCTCAGTGTAACATTACTGTAATATGAGCTGAATGAACAGTAGCTAATACGCTAATGCTAAAACCTTTCTTAAACATTTGTAATTACTTTTTATAGTATGCAGCTACATGATACACTGAATTTCCAAGAAAGCACACACTCGTGTTTGTACAGGATCAACTCATAGCACAGCAAAGCTTGTCAAAGGTTACCAAAAAATTAATACTTCAAAAAAGAACCTAGCAAATGAAGACGATTTAAAATATTAGTCCATAAAAGAGAAGTGTGAGAGTAAGTTCCTGTATCATGGTTAAACATATCATACAGCAGGTATGTTCCAAGACTTGTTAATGGTGATGAATAACTGTATTCAATTTAGTCCAACACCTCCAAATTCTCACTGTCTACACAAGGATGAACTTAAACATTTTGAGACTTTAATTTAAAAGAGCTTATCCGTTCCATTTGACATTGAAATTCATTGTAAGGTGAATGAACAGAAGAATCTAACAAAGGATCAACTATGGGGTAGCTTAAATAAAGAGACTAGTTTCCAAAAGGAGAACATATCCAACCCAATATTTATTCTTGTAAATAACCTGACATGCATTATAGGCATTCTTAAACTTAATTTTACCAGCCTTTTGTAAATGAATGGAAAAGACAGTAAGAAAGTAACATAGATGTGCCTGACTACAGATGAATACTGAGGAAGACAGTAAAAAACATCTGTCTCTCACTTCAAGACACAGACTTTGTCTATGTAAAGGCTGCTACATAAACAGCTGAATGCTAGCAAACGACAATGGGAAAGTTTGGCTTAAAAAGAAAATTATTTGTTTGAGGAAGCTTATTTTTTCAAGCTTACTGTATCTGGTCTCTTATGAGGAGACAAAGCTTCTAAAAAGGGAGAAAAACTGTCACATGCCTTGTGAGTTGTTTTTTACTGCTTTGCAGCCAATGCCTTAGAAATTTCTCAGGAGCTATCTGGTTAAAACTATAACCCAGAGAGATGCAGACAGCAAAGGCACAGTGCTACCTCTAGCTATTTTGGCATATGTAATCCTTTGATTTTATATACAGGATATCTACAGGAGATTTTAGTTTTTAAGAATCTTACTTGCTTTCTCAGATCAGGCCAATTGCAATTCACTGATATGCTAAAGAAAGTAATAAAAGCAATGACAATAATTCTAATAAATATAAAACATTTTAACCACTTACTCCATTTGTGAACCTTAATAATGGTTAGTTGGCTGTTAATCTCTCGGATATTAAACATCTCTAGGCTTACAACCATTTATTTCCTAAGGGGAACAAGAAAACATGGAATTCAAAGAAGAATGAAGCATTAAATTATAATCAGACCTGAGTTTTGGATCTCTGAAACAAGAAATAGATTTTCCAATCTGATGACTTTTTCAAGAAGATACACACAACCAATTTTTAAGATCTATCTAATCTTCTGTTTCTCCTAAAAACAGTTGAGACATCTTTATTGTTATTAGTGTAACTGAAATGATCATGATCTCCTGAAATGATCAGGATCAGGGAAGGGTGTAAGTCAACCCCTCGTTACTTTTGGAAGGGAATTGAGGTTTTTGAAAGCTGTGACGCCATTAGAGAGAGGTGTAGGGAAGCATATTGAGGATTATGACACAAGCAATCAGTGAGCAGAAGGCTACTGAGAAGTTAGTGAATAGGAAATCAAGACACCCATGAGAGACAAACGGCCAAAAGGAAGGTGCAAGGATGGCATCAGCAAGGTTGAAGAAATAAAAAAAAATAGCCCTGCAAGGTAGTCTGACAGAAATAGCACTTCTGGGAAAGGCAGGTGCACAGGGAAAAAGATCCTTTTCCATTTCCACTGTGCTGAGGATTGTATGGAAAAACTCTGTGTCTAGTGGTTGTCTTAACTTTCCTTCCCAGCAGAGAGTACAACACTCAGTGTTGTTACAGCCAGTACGAAGCACTGCCTGGTAAAAAGTCTAATGAAATAGTTGAGAGTATGAGGGTATATACCAGTATACCAGTAATAGCCAAATATATCCATACTGCTCTTGGGACCCATATTCAGATTGATAGCTTTTCTCAACTCCCAGACTGTTAAGAAAGAGAAATGTTAGGATGAATGTTTGGGGTTAAAGACGCTATATAGAAGCTTCTGATGTGGAATGGCAAAAACTCAGAGACAATGACAAATTGGTTCTTTTTGGAGGATGAGGAAACTAGAGAGAAAAAGAGCAAAAAAATTAAGAACAGACTCACAAAGCTTCACATTGCAGCTTGAACACTATATAACTTCAAAACTCTTCAGTCTGAAAGTGAAAATCAGCTTTGTTTTACCAGCTAAATTTAGATCAATAGGAAGCAACAAGTTTTGGCCACTGCAGGTAATCACAGTACTCTGGAAACCAGCAGCTGTAAAAGGTACTGTAACAATACATCATCTGGCTCACTTATGAGGTCTGTTGATTAACAAACTCAAGGCCACACAAGTATTCAGTAAGGAAAGAAAAAAAAAGGCATACAGAGGGAGTAGAGTGGGTAATTAAACTCTTCCAACCTCAGCGTTACTACACAGTGTGTAGAAACACATGTGAACGTTTCCCACGTTGGCTTCAGTCCAGGTTCCTTCTCTGACTTACTATAATGTCGTACTACCACTTCCATCAACTTAAAGCCATTAAAAATTGTAAAAGGAAACAAACTTCCTTAACACAAAACTGATTTAAACTCTCTCAGACTCCAGAGTTTTGAACAATTACTGGTGACTTTAGAGACATAATACTGTCAGGCTGGCCAGGATGATGAAGAATTTAAGATAACTCTGCTCAAGAGTTGGTGAAATCATAGTTTGCCTGCTGACCATCAATAAATAGCATACCAAAAGGACAGCAGTCCAGCATTCCCGAGTAACACAGAGGTCAAGCTAAACGTACAAGGGGAGATCAGAAAAGTTAGGTGCCTTGAAGAAATAAAAAAATAAGACATGAGAGTATATATTAAAGATTATCCTACGGTGTTCAACTCAACAGCAAGTCCAGGTAATTTTTTTTTTAGGTGAAA
>VZTM01000853.1:0-16934 GCA_013400555.1 Jacana jacana | reverse complement strand
CACTTGGAGTCTGTATTTAGTGAAAGGTATTTCTAGCTCAGGTAGCATATAGTTCATAAGTTTTTGATTTTGCCACAGAAATATACAGTGCAATAATTCTATAACGTGTAGTCCAAAATATTGGCTCTCTTTTTTTGCAGTGAAATGCTTGAAGTTTTCCACATTTCCTTGGCTAACTCTGACTTCAACAGATAGACATGTTCTTTCATCAAACGAAAGGTATAGTAATACAAACATGACCGTGTGCTTCCTATTTTTCTTGGGTAAGAGTGGTTCTAAATTGTTCTGCATCGTTAGACCGTTCCTGTAAATAACTGAATGAGTTAATTTTTGATAAATGATCATAAAAGCTGCATTGCAGTTGGGCAAAGCAGACAAACTCTGAGTTGTGATATGTTTTCTGTTAATGTTGCTCTCCAGTCTAATTCCAAGAACATTTTTTTTGTTCATGACTGCTCAGTCTTCTGAATTTCTCAAGTGGATCAGAGATTTCATTCAGTCAATTTTTGAGCAAGCTGGAAGAGAATCATTATTTATTTTAACCCCACAGCCCTTGGCAAAGAAATCCACACTTTCAGTCGTAGCTTAATTAGGTTTAAGCCAGTAAGTGTAGGTACAATCCCTTATCCAGGCACTGAGTCATTCAGATTATTTTTCTGCAGTGATTTGTTTTGGTTTTAACTTTCATTTAGAAGAACAGTGTTTGAAGTGGCCCAAGGAAAAGTTCTGTAGCTGGTATTCCTTATGAGTTGACACAAAGCTGTGATAGGTTTCTAGCACAGCCAGCAATGTCGTATCATGGACTGAACTATTTAACAAGTCTCCTCTAACTGTAAGCTTTCTTGTAATAGGTTTGTGTGTTTGTTTTTCCTTCCAAAAGGACTCTGAAGCTGGAAAACCTCTTTCATATTTAATTTCCTTTACGCCTGAGTCTAGAAAAGCAGCAGAGATCCTTAAAACTGGATGTGTTCAGTTTTTTTGTTGCTTTTGTGTTTGTTCAGTGATTTCGGAAACACCGGTTTCTGAAACAACTGAAACTGGAAAAAAGTGAAGTAGAACACTGAACGGGTTCTTATTATTTACTAATATAGATGTTAGAGGTTATCTAATAAAAGTCTTCCTTTAAGTAGCTTCATGTTATGTACCCATGTAACTTTAGTGCTTCTAAGTTAGACATGAGCCCTGGTAATGAAAAAGCATTCATATTGGTAAGAGTTAGATTACTTGCTGTAAATCACTGAGAGAACCTCTAGCTTCACAGGGATTTTCCAGGCTTTCTTATATTGGCTTCAAATTCAGAATCAATGAAGTTTTTTTCTCTTCTGGGATCTAAATTTTACATGGGATTTGATAACAGCTGGAACTGAGCAAGTTCTTTACTGTACACAAAATTAGCATAGCTGAGGAATAATTCAAGTTTAAAAATGGTGTGACAATAGAAATACAACAATTTTTTTTGTTTTTCAGATTCTTCAGTGTTATTATAACTTTGCTGTAAAGGCTTTTCGGTTACAAGCTAATGATTACTGCTTGGGTGCTTTGCATTTGTTTTTTTGTGGTTTTTTTGTAATACATATTTAAATATGAACTCATTTTTAGCTCTTTGAGAAGTAACAACCAAAGTTTAATTTGGAGTACATGTGAGCTTCTGCAGGATGTGATTATGCAAGATTTTCCTGCTGAGATCTTCCTTCAAAGGCCAAAGATTGTACAGGCAAGAGTTTGCATGAAGTTTAAAGGTCTGATTGTTCTATAGTATAAGTTGTGCCAAGTAAGAACTGATGTAAGTGATACAGTTTGTTTCTAAACAGAACAGTTAAACAAAAGTTCCTTTATGTAAACTCTAGGGCCATAGAAAAGAGGTCACTAACTATATATCAGACTTATAAAGCTATTTGGATTGTATTGGTAAAGTTATTTGGTTGGAAGGAGGTATGTTGCAAATCAATAACAAAGTGTGCTGTGAAGCAATACCTTGTTTCTTTTGGGTAAGATTAAATTGTGTCACTGTCATACACACCCCTCTACTGGGCTCCCATAATGAAAGTAGTGACTTTACTGGAAATGTAACGTGGAACTCAGCTTTTTCCTTCGGACTGATAGTCTTGCACTCAGCAAGAAGAGAGTAGTTAAACATATTTAATCTTTGCTGTGATTCTTAAACACGTAGAAATATTTCTGAACTATACTTAGTGCAAGGCTCTTGCTGATGTGGTTGTTCATGAAGGTGCATTAATGTTCACTTGTTGGCATTGATGGTTTTATATTTGCAGAGCCTTTTGTCTCTGCTGAACCTGGCTTTTGGAGGAGATGGAAGGCATCGGTTAGCTTTGCAGGCTGTGGCATGCCTGCAACAGCTGTGCAGCTTCTTGAGAATCAGACTTAACTTTCACAGAGATCCAAGTTTTTCTTCCACAGAGCAAGGTGTGTATGTTTAAATATTTGAAATACTGTTGTGTTTCTACCTCAGGTAAAATTTTCTACAATTATTTAAAAAACCCCACAACCAACCCACAGCTTTATTGCAAATGTAACCATGTGAAACTGTTTTGCTAAATGATTGTGCTCATTACTATTCATGGTAGAAAATATTTTATTGTGTACTTGCATTATTTTAAACTACTTACTCATTTTTACAGTTTGCTGTGATTCTCCATTCATAAACTTTTCCCAGTGTCCAACTGTCAGCAGGAGGAGGATTTTTAACTAAAACTAAATGAATGCTGTAAAATCCATGTGGGCAGAGTCTCAGAAAAGTTTTCAAGCTATTAGTGCGTAACGATTTAGTTATTAATTTAATGAGCTTTATTAATTTTCTCTTTTTTTAATCTCTTGGCTGAGAATAGTTTAATCATTGTTTTGGATTTTGCTGTCGTTAGGGCTATTTCAAAAATATTCTTAATACTTAAATTTTGTAGCCTGGTTGTAATGTTTCCATTTTCCTCAGCTGAATTTAATCAATATTGTTTCTTTGAATTGGTAGTCTGCTCCTCTTCATAGGATTGCTACTATATTTGATGTCCTAACTTGGCTCTTTCTTTGCTAGTTCAGTTAACATCAACAAATAGCCTTAGTCAGACACTATGTTTGTATTTTGAAACTTAGGATTTATGCTTCAGTTTTAGTCTTCAGTGGTTTTGCCTTGGAATTGAGTTTTCCAACTCTGCTACTAGCCAGTGATAGGTTGTCATAGTTCTCCAATGTTTACTTGTTTTATCCCCATACCCCACCTTAATTACTTTTCTGAAATATACTACATAGCGAAGTAAGAATTGACTCCACTAATGGAAAATATATGATTTGTCTTCTGAAAAGGCACAGCTTCCCATAATTCATCTATATCTTACTATCAAGAAGCAAGAGGTCCTCCTCATTCTCAGAATCTGTCACCTGGAAGTAGTAGCCCTCGGCCGTCTGTGATTGGGCGGACAGTTCAGCGTCCTAGAGGAGATGGTCAAGACTGGGATGCAGCATCTTCCAGGTGAACAAAATAAGAAATAACTTACACTTCAATTAGAAAACTGGTAATATAGGACTATATCATCAGCTCCTTGTCAGTGTGTGGGATGATGTCAGAGTTTTGTTAAACTGTGAAAATTCAACAATGCTGAAGAATTAAATGGTTAGTTCATTAAGTGATGTTCAGGGTAGGTAACATAAGCTTTACCTGCCACATTTAGCACCCAACCAATATTTGTAGTGAAGTCTCTTAGTACCAGTTGTTATTGCTTGTGCATGTATTTATAAGATGCAGAAAAGCATTGGTTCAGACTATTGCTGTAAAATCAAGGGTTTTTATTTTTTGTCAGCAAATGACCCCGAAAATTCTTATAAGTTGAATGGCCATCCTATAGGTAACAGTGTACAATATTGTCAACTGTGCTGGGTTGTATGAGGATTTCCATTTAACTCTTTAAATTCTATTCTTAAATCTGACAACAAATTTCAGTTATACCATTTAAAATTGAACTTCAAATTGAAGCTATGAATTGTCTGTACACCCTCAACATTTTGAGGTTGTAATTTTTGTGAGGTTTTTATACTCATCTCGACACAACAGACTTAAAGCTGCTCTTCAAGAACCAATGCCTTTTAGTATGTAGGAATTTAAAAGATCTTGTGAACCCTTACTGTGTGCTTGCTGGTGAGTCTCTATGGTATATTAGCTTAGTGATTGAGTAGGTATTCAACTGTAACCATTCTATGAGAATAGATCACGTAGTTAATTGTAGATGCATCCTAAGAGTAATTATGTGAAGAGGTTATTTTTACTTATCTGAAGTCTAATGTATTTATTTTTTATTTTACAACTGATATGGCAATGTAAATGAACTCAGAGCTTTATGCATTCTGGGACCTGACCATTTTCCCCAGTTGAACAGTTAACAGCTTAATAGTAGCTGGTGTATATACTGTGCCAAGAGATAAGATTGGTCTGGCTATCAGTGCAGTAAGGAGATCTGCATAAGAGTAAGCGTGCCGTTAAGGCCATGATGAGACATCTACAAAGCAGGGAGTAGTAATCTATTAAATATATAAGGCCATATTATGAACTACTCATGACTGTAGACTTTTATCTTCTTGCTGCAGTAGAGCTGGTCACTACTGTGAATCCCATTTTTTACAAAGACATAATGTAGCTCAGAGACAGCATAAAGAAAAACATGATATTGATTGGAAATTATAGAGGGAAATGACTGTAGTGTTGCTCTGACATTGCTGATTTTTATATGGAAGACCTGCTTGTAGTGAATCTTGTATTTTTCAACATAATTGTAATAAATTGTCTGTTTATTGCTGTTTTACATGTAACTCTTCTTTCCCTTGTTCTTAAATCTTGAGACTCTTCAATCTATCTGTTTGTCTATTTCAAATTCTGCCCGGAAACTTAACCTTTTCTCCTATGAGTTATTCTTGTGATTGATACCTCTCCTTCCTCACCCTATGGTAAGTGTAATCAACCACTGGTGAATTCTTCTATTTCACTTCTAATCTTCTATCAACCTCTTAAAATCAGTGGGCTTTTAAATTCTTAGTTGCTGTTCTTCAGGTATCTTTTACTTTAAACAATATGATGTAACACAGTCATGGCACAATTCAGTTTCTTCAGCTTGTTTAGTAATAAAAAAAGCAACCAAAAAAAAAAACCAGCTATAGAAGTTACACAAGATTTCACATTGCTAAATGTTGTTTAGGGTAAGAAAAAACATTTAAAAATGTTTTGTATTAATTATTATTATAATATTAATGTATTAATCTGAGTTGTATTAATTATGGTGTTACCAAGAGAATTAGGTTCTTTTTTAAAGCAGTTGAAAATAATAAAATTATGAAGTATATCTAGAGATTATAATTATTTTTAAAAATAAAAATATAGTAACTATACATATATTTTGTAATATATACTTGGTTGCACTTAAGGCTTTCAGGGACAAGGGGATATTTCTGTTTTATAGTGGACAAAGAAAACTTACAGGCTTAAACATAGGGCACGCTGAATTGTCCTTCTAAGGATTCTTGTGGCTAGCCAGAAAGAATGGTTTTAATCATAGAATCATTTAGGTTGGAAGAGACCCTTGAGATCATCAAGTCCAACCATCAGCCCTACTCTACAAGTTCTCCCCTACACCAGATCCCTCAACATCACATCTAATCTACTCTTAAACACAGTCAGGGAGGGTGACTCCACCACCTCCCTGGGCAGCTGATTCCACTGACTGACCACTCTCTCTGGGAAAAACTTTTCCCTAATGTCCAGCCTAACCCTACCCTGCTGCAGCTGGCAGCCATTCCCTCTTGTTCTGTCGCTAATTGCTCGTGAGAAGAGACCAGCACCAACCTCCCTACAATGCCCTTTCAAGCAGTTGTAGAGAGTGATGAGGTCTCCCCTCAGCCTCCTCTTCCTCAAACTAAACAATCCCAACTCCCTCAATCGATCCTCATAAGCCTTATTCTCCAGGCCTCTCACCAGCTTCGTTGCCCTCCTCTGCACTCGCTCCAGCACCTCGATATCTCTCTTGTGTTGAGGTGCCCAGAACTGGACACAATGTATAGGTGTATAATGTATAGGTACACCTAATGTAGAGGTACAATTCAGGCTGAGATTTGATTTAATAAGTGGCCTTGCTTCAAGCAACTGATAGACTTTATTCATCAAAAATAATGTTTCAAATCAACTGATTTTTTTCTCGTAATATCCTATTCATTGCATATGTATTTCTTTCCAGTATACATTACTAAGTGCATTTGAAGATGGTGCCAAAACAGCAGGCATGCACTTGTGATGCTACTGGTTTTGACATTTAAAAAATGACCAAACAAAATCACCCTCTTCCTGCAACACTGGTGAATAGCAAGGAAGGATGGGGATGGAAGGAAGGGTATGCACCAAGGAAGAAGGACATTAAAGTACTTGATGCTATTTTTAACATCTATACAGATATGGGTTTTTTCTTTGTAAGAGGTAGCTATGTCTCCTTTTTTATTTTTTACTTTTTTGTATGTTGTTTTAAGTGGAAACAGTACTCAAGCAAATGGAAACTCCAGAATCCCTCTGCATTCCCCACTTGACGTAGGACATATTGACCTGCCAGGTGTTGAAAACGAGGACACCTTGGAATTACAGATGAAGCAGCTTAGTCTTCCTCAGTTTTGTGTTTCCATCTTGGAAAATGCAATACCGCTTCTCAGAACAGGTGAGGAAGTTTTGAATTAAGTTTAATCAGTGTCTCCTCTCCATCTTTAATACAAACCTTTCAAGAAGTTGGTATTATGTATAGATCATTATTCATGTACTGCAGCTGATTGTAACAGTTCCTTTCTAGGGACTGGAAGTTTGTATATATATGTATCGGGTCATAAAGTTTGTATCTTCTGCTTCCTTTCAAGAATTGCTGCAGGACTTTGAAGTGCCTTTTACTGGTGATGGAGAAGTAATGGTAGGAAAAAGGGAAGTTTGTAGTGGAAAAACGGTGTGGCTGAATAAAATGTCATTCAAGAAAATGAAAGAATAACCACACTTAAACCATGTTCTGATCTCTTTGAGCATTGGGTTTTCCTCTTGTTCAAGAAATAATAAATAAAAGTTCCAGGAAAAGGCTGGGTTTTATTCTTGTGCATTAAGTAACAAACTATGTTTTAAGTAATGATAATTCTCACTGCAACTAATGATATCTTAATCTACAAAGGTTCTAAAGTACAAAGCCTTTTTGAAAGACAGTTGTTTTGCCCTTGGGTTGTCTAAAATGGTTTGTAGTTGTAAAGCAACGTAGTTCAAAACAGGTATTGGTAAAGGTGGTAAGGTTGTCAAATATAGGAGCTGGAAATGTACACCTATCTATGACCAGAATACTAAAAGAGGTTTCTTTTATTATACCTGTCAAGAATTCCTGATACCTCTTCCTGGGAACAGGCCTTAACTTCTAAAAATTATATGAAATATTAATGAAACTTTCATTTGCTGTTTTTTTCATGATTGTTTATAACTTTTTATGACTTTTTGTTCTGTCACAAAATACTAACTTACTTATATATTTCATAGTAACATCAGCATTAATCTGTGTCCACAGGAAAATTATTCAATCTTCATTTTTTTTGTAATAAACTAAAATGAATGAAAATTTTGGTTTTTCCCTTTCATTTTTAAATATTTAATATTTAAATATTCATTCATCACCAGCACATTCATGACTTCTGGCATCTTCTCCTTTATTTATAATGTAAAACTGAACAAAAAGGTATTTTCTACCTTTTCCATTTCTGGCACAAGTCACTTCAAATCTGCAGAATTAAAATATACTGATTTTTTTTTTCCATCTTTCAGGATTCTTTCTTTGCATCTTTTTATAGAACCAAAATAGTTTGTTTTTCAAATGAAGTTGATCTGTCTCTGTTTCTCTTCCCCTCAGTTTTCTTACGCTTTTTAAACTGTTAGTTTATAATTCTTCTTCCACTCTGCTTTAATGAGACATTGATGGTGAGGAAACTAATATTTTTATCCTGTTCTCATTGATCAGAAATCCTGTGACCTGAAGGCACACTGTGATCCTGTGAGACGGTGACCCCCAGTAACACCACCTTTCCCATCTGCTTATATTTTTCTGAATTATTTGCTTCAGTAAAATCAGCAGGCCCTTTTACTACCATTGTTATCAGGTTATATACAGTGCAGACTTTCTTTTTCTCCTTACTGTTTAAATTACTGGGTAAAGGGAAAAAGTAAGCTTATTGTAAAATTTGCTTGCTTATATTTTACAACATAACATGTATTTCAGTTAAGCTCAAATTCCATTCCTTGTGGCGGTGTTCATTGCAATTTTTCTTCCTCTTTGCCAGCCTGTCTTATGAATGAAGTAATTTCAGAACTCAGTAATAGTGTGTGTAGTGTGTTCTTTGGTTTTCTTTGCTTTTTGTTTTTTGGTGATCAGTTTTTAAGCTACCATGCTAGTCTGAAGTTCGGTGTGAATACTGCATGTCTTAAAGACAGTTATTTAAATCTGAACAGCAAAAGATTTGTTCTGCAGTCATTGACTGTATCTGTTTTACTGCTCATTAGTAATAATGAATTCCTAGCCCATGCTAATTGCCACCCATGTTGGGAAATGAGTATTTTTCCTGGTATATTCATGTAAGAGTATGGTGGAATGAACTTAGAATCATAGAATAGTTTGGGTTGGAAGGGGCCTTAAAGATTATCAAGCTCCAAAGTCCCTGCTGTGGATGGGGACACATCTATGTCTGTAGGTCGTGACTGCTACAGCAAATCTCTGTTCCAGATGTTATGTGTAGTTATTAACTTAAAAATATTTCTTAAACCTTAAACTTAAACCTTTTTTTTAAATACTTGTATTATAATGGAAAGTTATGTCACCTTTCAAATCTTTTAAACACAGAAATTTGAGTAAGAATTTGCAAAATAATTCTGAAGAGAGAAAAAGCGCTTTTTTGAGTTTTCAAGCACATACGCTTCGAATTGGCAACATTTTGCCTAAAATAAATGGAAAACAGCACTTCCATGAGATGGAGAAAAGCAAGACTTCAAAAAAAACGCCCTGTGCCATTCTCTGCCATATGCTTGCTCAGAGCAGATCATTTGGGCTGCAAATTGTCTGAGCTGTGGTCATTCTCACTATAGATATATATATATAGTCATGCACACATAAATATACATATATATGTTTTTCCTCAAGTATATCAACAAGGCTTCTTCAGTGTGTAAAATCTACAAAAGCAACAAAAATAGAAAAAGAGACAAAGAAATGACTATTCAGTCATAACAAGCAGTGAAGCTTTTAAAGGAAGAAAATTTTTTATGGTTGTTCAAAAATAGATTGGAAATTCAGCGGTGTTTTGTGAAATCCATCCCTCGTTTTAAATAGAAACATGCCACCAACAAGTAACTAAGCCAACAGTTGCACTAAAAGGAGTGTTTGGGGGAAACTGTCAGCATATGATTCCCTAGGATGCTAGACAATTTTTGGCATCCTCTGTTGTATGAGGTTGAGAATATTTGGTCTAGCTCCAGATACTCTGCCTTCACAAAACCTTCTAACCTTTGCTTCTCTATTATTTCGTTATTTGGGGTTATTAGGGGGAAGGCTTATATTTGCAGTAAATGTAGGCTGTAAAGAGTTAAGCTTCAGCCAGGTTTCTTTGTGACCCTGTGTTCTGCCTGGCAAGAGAGGAGGCAAGGCTGTGGGTGGCTGCTTACACCACCCACACACCTTAAAGAAGTCCCAGGAGACACCTGTGGAGGTGAAGCAGCCTGTGAAACTAGCTTTCAGCAAGGACCAGTGCTCCTACCTGGGAAGATGCCGGGATGAAGGGAAGAGGAAGGAGGAAGGATGGAAGCAGGGAGGAAAGGGACAACAAAGATGGTGATGGTTTCCACACACCGAAGGGGTTTAGGCCTGGACAAGTTCCTGTGCAACCTACTCTAGGAGGACCTGCTTTGGCAGGGGATTGGATTAAGTGATCTCCACAGGTCCCTTCCATCCCATATTGTTCTGTGATTGTTGTCTCACGATTGGGGATCAATTGCTAAGTGTAGAGCAGTCACAGCATGCTCTGAGCTCCCAGTGCATCTCCTCATTTATAGCTTGAAAGGGACTGGATATTTAAGCACAAGCTGTCCTCGTACTAGTATGAAAATCACCAATAGACAGACGACATTAGCCTTGGTATTAAGAGATACTGAGTCAGAAGGAGCAATGAAAATGCATAAATGTTAGCCTAAAAACAAGAGGGGAGAATTGTTATGGAGAAAAGTAGAAGTGGATGAGGTGGATATTCCCCTCCATACTTTTCAAAAGAAGATCTCAAACAAAATAATAGAGGAAGTAAGCCACTCCTGCTCCACCAAAAATGCAGATTAAAAAAATGCAGGAATAGGTAATACACATGGCAGATCTGTAACCTAGGTGTCTGGGTGTGGAAGTAAGTAACTTTTTTGAACTTCAAAGAAGTTCAATAATCAGATTTGCAGTTTTAATGAAGCTTATGTAATATTGTAAGATTTAAGGAAATGCAGGGTTTTTTTTTCAGCTTTCAAGCTTTACTCCCTTCTGTTATGACTTTGACTAGATGTTGTCTTCTGTGATTCAGAGCTATTGGTGGTTGGGGACAATTAGCATTGGTTTAGTAGATGTGTATAGGAAAATTAAAACATCAGAATTCCAGATTTGGAATAATCCCTTGTTCAAAAAAATATTTTCTGAATATCATGATGTAATGTTTTTTCTGTACTTGAATTTATCCTCTCGTTTGTGTTCCTAGGCAGTAGGAGAGTGACGATGGAAGTTCTTGAATTGCTCGTTGAAGACATGTTCCTTATTGGTGATGCCATTTCTGAACATGTTTGGGAAGATGATAGCCTTTTTGCATTGGAATTGGTGAGATTCTTGAAGATTTGATCAACCATATTTAAGAGTCCACTTTTATAATCACTTTCTGCAGTGATTGATATACGTATCTAATTTGCTGAGCTACTCTTTTGAAAATCTTAAATAGTTTACTACTACTGCTAGTGATTGCACATGCTTTTTATTTTAAATGTAAGTTCTTTTATTAGGTGATACTTGAAGTTTCCCTTCAACAAAATCAGTAATTAATTTTGTCTTGTATGAAAGGCTATTAAGCAGCCATTGAGAGAAATGTATGTAGGGAAGGGGATCCGAGGGAAAAATGCAGACTACAAGTGTTGGAGACCAATTTGATGTAAATGACAACTTTCAATTTCTTTGCTCCTTATAAAATGTCTGTTTAAAGTTAGGGAGAGAATTGTTTAGGTCTGAGGCTGGAATGGTAAGACTTACACAGTGTCCATTTCCTGCACAGAATCTATTGACCCATGCACAGATTTCGGCTCTCCTTAATTCTCTTGCTTCTCTGGGAGAAAGCTTTTTTGGCCCAGGAGTGATTTGAAGGATTAAGGTGCTATTGGCCAGACGATTTAAATTGCTGGAAATACATACCTGAGCACAGTTGAGAGTTGTTATATACATGAGATATCGAATTAGTTAGTATCTTTTTAAGACAACCGAATGCTGGAACATGTCAGCACGGCTTACACGCGTAACAGACATACCAAAATTGCAGACTGGAATTTGTATAAAAACTTGAGTTCAATGTAGTCTTAAATGCACATCACTTAAGTTAGAATTCTTGAAAATACCACTGAGTATGAAGCAATGGTATTGCAGTAATTATTAATTAAAATATTACTGTACGCTTCTCCATTCTCTATTTTATATTATTTATAGGACCTAGCAGTGAACGAGAGCTTTTTCTCCCTGAATTTAGTGTACTGGTCTGTCAAAATCTATGGGATACGAAATTCACTTCCTGTTCTACCTCAGTTTGTGATGCAGAGCTGGACTGTGCAGTGCAATTCACTAAAGCTAATTTTGATAAAGCAATTGCAAGGCAGGAGATCAAACTACCAACTCTTTGTCTTTTGTAGTGCTTGAGTAATTGAAAGTAACTGAATGGACAATTTTCCAAAATAGGTGTTAAACTTACCTTTGTGTTATTTAGCATTGCATCAAATAATTCCTTTTATTAGAAGTAGACTGGTTTTAGAGTTATTAGGCTTCAGTGCTGAGAAAATATGTTCCTCTTTGTGTTTTGTTTTAGCTCCAAGGAAAGGAGGTCATGTGTCTCTTTTCTAGGAAACATGAAAGCATTTCTTTCATAGAATAGAATCATAGAATCATTTAGGTTGGAAAAGACCCTTGGGATCAAGTCCAACCATCAGCCCTACTCTACAAGTTCTCCCCTACACCAGATCCCTCAACACCACATCCAATCTACTCTGAAACACAGTCAGGGATGGGGACTCCACCACCTCCCTGGGCAGCTGATTCCACTGACTGACCACTCTCTCTGTGAAAAATTTTTTCCTAATGTCCAGCCTAACCCTACCCTGCTGCAGCTTGCAGCCATTCCCTCTCCTTCTATCACTCACTGCCNCCAGCACCCCCAGGTCCTTTTCTGCCAGGCAGCTCCAGCCACACTGCCCCAAGCCTGTAGCCATCCATGGGGTTGTTGCGGCCCAAGTGCAGGACCTGGCACTTGGCCTCGTTGAAGGCCATGCCATTAACATTGGCCCATCTATCTAGTCTGTCCAAGTCCCTAATAACTTTAATTCATAACTTTATGGCTTTACATTTCTTTGTTTATCCAATTTTAAACCCCTCAACTGCAATATCTTTGTGAAAAACCCATTCAAAAATACTTGTTTGTAACCACGTATTTTACCCATTAGTTTATGTTTCCTTCTTCCCAAGTAAAGTTTTTACTGTTTTCCATTTTTTTTCATGTGTACTTAAGCAGAGTTTGATTCTGCCATGTCAAAAAGCTACAGATTGCTGGAACCCCTCAGCCTTTTTTGTTGAGCCAGTCATCCCTGCCTAAGGGAGGAATGGACTTTTTGAATCCACAGCTGATTTGAGACCCCACGGTCTTGAAATAGAGGCTGTTCCTGCCTCTGCAATCTGCAGCAGGGCAGAAAGAAACTTACTTTTTGGAACTCCTGAAGAGGAAAATGAATCCTTTTTATTTTACTGTGTAATAATACGTGTTGATAATTTAAAAGACTGGTTTGATTTAGTCAAGAAGAAGAAAAGGAAGAGAAGGGTGAGAATAACCATTAACGGGTAATTACTGACCAAAGTATTCAGAACTGCAAGCGAAAGTAGAGTGAGATCTAGAACTAATGCACAGTTCTCTTCAGATGACAAACAAAATGCTTTGGATTTTGTACAATTTCTACATTTTTAAAAATAATTTTGTATAATTGGCATAATTAATGGTGCAGTGTGTGCTGTAGAGATAGAGTAACATTTCAATTATTTCTAATGATTGTATTTCTGGTTTTATTTTCAGAAAGACAAATTGCTTCTGGTCTTGGGATTGCTTGGAGAAACTATATTATATCACAAAACCAATACAAGTACAGAGCAGCCTGAAATGATGTTGGTGCACCACAGAATGGCCTTTATTAGCATTTCACTCTTCACTGTTAGATTGCTACAAATACTTCTCCCCGTAGAAAAGGTACGACATCGCTGCTTTGAAGTGATTGTCTTTGGATTTTACGTTTTAAGCAGAAAAAC
The DNA here is from genome assembly GCA_013400555.1 of Jacana jacana. Taxonomy (NCBI): domain Eukaryota; kingdom Metazoa; phylum Chordata; class Aves; order Charadriiformes; family Jacanidae; genus Jacana; species Jacana jacana. The sequence goes on along the minus strand of VZTM01000853.1, from coordinate 3,321 downwards.
CCGATATTTTCCTCAGTGATTTAATACTGGGAGAATAAGCACTGGATGGAGAAATGAATCTGATTTACATTGGCTGATATACGATCACAGAATGCAACTTTGTCTATGCTTCTGTTACTGGTGCATTCTGCGGCATCATCTGCACATTTCAAGTCTTCAAAAATAAAAATATTTTTAATACTCTTTCTTAATGCATTTTTGGAATTTAATGTTCTTCTCCCCTCTTAGTTTTTTCTTTTTTTTTTTTTTTTTTTTTGGTATGATGCATGGTTTGCAAAGCTATGCTGCCCCCTGCTCGTTTATAGTATGCCTGCAAGCAAGACTCCAACTGTGTAATGTTTAAATCATCACTGTTAATCTGATGGAACATAATCAGCAGTTATGTTTCATACATTGTAGTGATTTTAATTGTTCTTTGCTTCCAGGGCTATTTAAAAGTTCTGTTGTAGCTATTCAGGTTTGTTTCCCCCCCCAGTTTAAATCAGGTGGGGGGATCTTTTGTGGGATGGAAAGTGTCTGAAGATGTTTAAAGCTGTAGCAGTTTACATGTTTTTAGGATCCGTTTTTATTACAGTGTAGCTTTTTTTTACTTTTTAGATATTCTTCAATCTGAGTAGCAGATTCATTTTGTTACGTGCTTTTTGTCACAAATATTGTCTTTTACTATTAATGTAAGTAGGTTCTTGTACCTGCAAATAAGTGTAGACATACTAATCTAATGACTTTTTATATTTTTTGTCTTTATGTTCTTATGTGCATAATAGAAATGTCAATTTTGTATATGACAGGAGTTGGAAAAAAAAATAAAAATCACTGTATTTGAGGTCAAAATTTTAATTAAAGGAATACTGAATTCTTGCAGTAAAAAAAAACCCCAAACAATCAAACAAAAAAAATAAAGCCCAAAAACCAAAACCAGAAATCCCAGTTCTCAGTATATAATATTAATCTGTGGATTTGTAGACAGCTTTTTATTAAATACAGAAAGAATCGTGGTCTGTGTATTCTCTGCCATCTAGTGGTTAGACAGAACATTGACCCTGGCCAGTGCTCTTTGTGGCTGATAGTGCTGGGGCTGCATCATACACAATTTCTCCAACTGGTTGCAGATCTGACATTTAATGACATATCACTTTATAATTATAAAAAAAATTTAATTAATTCTTCATAGAGAACTCACTTGGTATGTATTTCTTTGTTTCATTTCTAAGTAGCAGCAGCAGGGACTGTACTTGTTGAATGGCTACAAGTGTTGCTGTTGGTTTTACTGCTATTTCAGTTACTGCTATTTCTGACAGGTGTTTTCTTTTTCGAAGGCGAGTAAAGTTGTACAAAAGAGCTTGCTGAACGCTTTATTTCTTCTCTCTCTGGACTTGTCCTTCTCCCTGGAACACCCAAGCATTCATGAATCTGTTGCAGCCTATCTGGAGCAGATGAGTACTGAGAACTACATTATTTATAAGCAAGCTTCAGAAGCTGTATATTCCATCGAATGCACTTGTAGCTTTATGACTGAAGTTCGTAAGAAGGTGTGAAATTTTATTGTGTAAAATATTTCTCATGGGCAATTTCTTTTCTCTGCTTCCCTTTGTGATAAAGACTAGTCTAGCATAGCTGGAGAAAATACATAAGTATGAGTACATTGTACTGTGCAAGATGTTGCTTTCACTAATTAGTTGATATTGCTTTCACTAATACTGCTCATGATGTTTGTAAAAAAAACTTAGGATAAGTTAAAACCAAGAAATAAACACCTGGAGATTGGAAGTGGACACAAGGCCTTTTATGGGCCAAGAAATAAGAAATCAGTAAATACTCTATTTAAATATAAAGTGTTTGTATATGTGTATTTGTGTATGTATGTTGCCCACTATTTAAATAGTTCAGAAAAAAATAATTCAAAAAACTTGGCAATTGTATCTCTAATAAACAGCTACTTCTAGACTGTGTGAGGTTTGTCTGTTTCACTTTGTTATGAAGACAACTAATATACCCAAGCTTGGTCTTTAATATTAATAGTGAATTGTTAAGTTTAATAGTTAAATCTTTCATTATATTCTTCACACATAAAACGTGTATTTATTAAAAAAATAATAATTTGATTAAAAGCATAAAGTATTCAGGGATGTGAGTCTATTCTTGGGCATTTTAGACAGTATTTTGAATAGAGTTATGGTATTCATGCTGTGAAATGTTAGACATATATTCTTCCTTCTGAGTTTAATAGCAGTTTATTTTCATTCGGCAGCTGAAGGTTTTTCAGCTCCTACAAGTAGGTTCTAAAATTTATTTGTTTGCACTCTACTGAATTTGGCAACCAGGTTAATTTAAAACCTTTTGAGAGACTGAACCAAATCTTAGTCAGCATATGTGTTAAATGATGCTAAATTTAGAAGGTTTATGCAGTAACATTGTATATTTTAGTAGTACCAATTCTGATTATTCTTTATCTTTGTTTTACTTTTCAGGGGAACAAGGATCTCTCTGAATTAGTAGAATTGGCAGATCAAGCCTTGAGTAGTCTACCCTACCATCAACACTTTCCCTTGCTTCAGGAATGCATTCACTTATGTTCTAATATGTGAGTATGTTACTATTTAAAAGTCTTGAGAAAACAGAGTCCTTCTTATGAATAAACTTTTGCTAGTAGACCTCAACTGCTTTATTCCTTGTATTTGAGAAATCGTTTTAGCCGTTGAAAGGTCTTTTCTAAATAGTGTCACTCTACAGTGGGTATCTTGAAAATTGAATTTCAGATGCTGAAAACCTGAAGTTTTATTCTTTTCTGTGTATAATTTTTAAATATTTGGTTTATAAAGTTGCTCTGTACTTTACAAAGAAGCAGTCTTAAAACACTTTGACCTGTCTTTCAAAGTGTATTTGTGTAACTTACATTTTACTTTCAGAAATCCTAAAGGACTTATTTGATCGTAGATGCTGTGTATCACAATATGGCACTGAGTTTATTAAACACCATATTGGTACTGCTTTTTAAAATGTTCTACATTTCTAGCTAGTGAATTTGAGTGGTGCCTGGAAAAGTTGTGTATTGAACACTTAATGAGAAATACAAAATCTTTATTTTGTACTGGTACAGAATTTGACTTGGGTTTTTTTTTTCAAAGGAAGCTACATTTAAGAGCTCTCTGATGCTGTTTGTAAATTATGAAATGTCCAAACGCTTTTAAGTGTTCTAATGCTTTTATTATTTGATTACTGTTTCAGGCAACTGGAAATTCACTTCAGTTTTTTAACTAACAAATTCACATTGTGATAGTGAGATGGACTTTTATCTCTAGAAGGAAAAGATTTTGAAAAGCA
>VZTM01000852.1:50815-67548 GCA_013400555.1 Jacana jacana | reverse complement strand
TCCTTTTCCACTAGCAAACTCAAAAATCATGTAAGTGGGAGGCAGATACTAAACTCCAGACAGATCATTAACTTATGGTTGAACAGTGTTTATTACCAGTGATGTGCAAACTGGTAAGAAATCAACTCCTTTTGTCCCTTTCTAGCAAAGACTTTATGTTTAAGTGTTAAATAAATAAATAAATAAATCATCTTCCCTTATGCTTCAGTTATTTTAAACCAAATTTACTTCATTTACAATATAAACCATGCTGTCATATTTTGAAAAGCTACTTTCTGGCAGAGAGCTAGACATTTTCTTCTTGTGAAAAAAAATATACCAGCAGCACAGCTAAAGAGTTTGTCTCTCCCTGAAAGTGATTTTTTTTGATAAAATAAAGACAGCCCCTGCCAAAAAAAGACAGTAGTGAGGTGGACTGTGCAAAGGTTCTCTGTGATATGTAGATTTCCATCCTTGTTTCAGGGGCAGAAAGATGAGAACCTGTTCATCTTTGTCTTTCCAGCAAGCTGGACACAGAGATATGAATTTAGGTAAATCCAATTATGTAAGTGAATCAAATTACAGCAGTTGAAGGATCAGTTCTACTTTCATTTACACCCAAACCCATACTGAGATGCATGGATAGGGGTAGTTAATTCTACCCATATTTTAAGTAGAGAACTTAAAAATTCTGTTTTAAGAACATTCACATAATTCTGAATGTTTTACTGAAAATAGGATTAATTTAAAAACAACAATAATATAAAGTTTTAAAATTAACGCTCTGCATTGAAGCCCATCTTCTGAAAGCAACAAGCTATTTAGAGAAATACACCTTATACTCGGTAGCCAGTCCTGAAACCTGCTGTAGTAGTTTGTCACAGAGATTCTCTGACTTTACACATTATCTAAGGTATGATGCAGATGGATTAGACTGACTTTCCATTTCAACATCATTATTTTAATTCTTACTACCTCTGTAATCATACAGGGGCTATAAAGCATTCTGATAGTTACCCTCTTTCTTCTTTTTGGACCACCATTAATCTTCTCAAAGAGTAAATTCTTGCTCTGGAAGAGGGAAAAAATATAGCCATTAAATACGTTACATTCTTCTTTTCAAATACTATTTTTGCTGTTATATACTAGCAAGGTTAGAGGGTGTGTAGTTTTAGTGGAAAGATAAACAACAAATAAATATTTTGATATTTCAGCTAAAATTTTGAAATTATTCCAGAGCAGCCAAAGTCTTATCAACAATTAAAAACCCAGTAATTTTCTACTATGTTGTACCACATTCATGTTCAGGCAATAAGTGTTTCAAGTACATACTGGTGTAATAATATAGACGGGATGTTACCCATCCTGTGATACTGGTATAAATACATATATTAAAAAAAAAAAAAAAAAAAAAAAAAGAAAAACCCGGGTTTTGTAACTTTTNNNNCTGGCTCTGGTACATCTTTCTATACATTTGAAGTGACAAAGGAACAGCAGCAAAAAAAATATTTGCTTTACAAGAGATTTTCTAATTCCTTTTAAAAACGGCAATTGGTGTTGTTCCTACTGTTTTGTTGCCTTTGCTTATTCCCTTCCAGATATCAACACTTCCCAGTGCAAAGTTCTGCTGAAAGAAGTTCAGTGCCAACTTTTCCTTTGTTTAAGTAGTGCCCCTCAATAAAGTTTCTAAAAACCATTTGGTCTATAACAATTTTAATGGTGAACCTTTTAAAAACTGCCAAAAACATCTTGGCAGAAGAGAAAGTTATGATGATGAGAAAAAAAAAAAAAGCCAATACAAAAAAACCCTCTGACCATAGTTTACATAAGTGCATCCACATATTGTTGTGTTTCATACAAGTAGTGAATTCTAATAAAGTCTGGAATAACACACACATGCTCGACACATTTTGTTTCAATTGTGTATTATGAAGAAAAACAAAACCAAACCCTAACCTGAAAATGGAAGGAGAGAAGAATTACATGTATAAAAGCAGAACACTGTATAAACAAGGCCATTAATTCTGCTATAAACAACTGACCTAACGTTGATTATATAAATAGAAAGTGTAATTCTAGCACAAGACAAATTCACCAAACACTTCTACCCTCTCTGCAGCCTTGATATGAGAAAAAACAAACATTTTCAAGTGTTACAATGAAATCTGCCAAAATTGTCTGTTTCGTACTTCTCATGTTCATTAAACCCCAAATTTGCAAGGTCTATCTCTTGCCCAACCTCAGTTATTTTGTCTGAGCTGTGCCAAAAGGGAACAGAGATGAAGTTGGCCAAGGGAGACATTCTTGGCTGGTCATTTATGCAAGCTCACTTCGGGAAAACTTACATTTAACATTTTAAAGAGACCCAAGGATGTGTAGATTATTCTCTTCAGGAAACAAAGCACCATCAAGGTCTCGCTGTGTAAAGTATTTGACCTTATACTTTTCACGAGAGGAAAAATAGCGTTTCTGAAATAAAGAACTCGATGACTACTGGAGCTAACATTTCTGTCACTCAGGAAAATTCCTTACAATTGAACTGTTCCTGCTCGGGGTGATCGTATTTTGTTTAGTCTGTTTGGGAAGGTTTTAAGATTGTAGCTACTACTTAAGTATTATGTGGAGTGCAAAGCAAGTAAAGTTAGGGAGCACGAGCTAAGAGTGTGCTTGTGTGGTAATAGCAATCCTGAAAATATATTCCACTGTGTAAGACTTTGAGCTCATCAGCCACCAAAATTTGCCAGTGATGTGCTCACCATTCTCATCCCTCACCTTGGAGATGTTAGGAATGAAGGCAGATGGTGTATCCAGTTAAAGATACATCTCATCTGAAGATGTGCTGCATGTGAATTGCTACTTTCTCCTCACTCCTGGAGCTTCCTTTGCACCCTCCTGGCTACTTGGATCAGGGTACTACAGGTTGGGATCTGGGTAGAAAAAACTCAGAAGTTAAAGTGCTTACAACAAACTAACATCAGAGAAAATTATCCTTAGATCTTTCAGACTTTACTGAAGTTTGTTTAAGTCAGTAAAAATCAGCAGCTCTGCGAGCTGACCTAAGCACTGAAAGCAAAATTGAAAAGGAAAATTTCATTAGCAAGGTTGCACCCTTTCAGGAGAGCTTCTCCCTGCCCCCCAGTCAACTTGCAATCTTATCAGTAATATCAAACATGACAATTTCTATTACATAACATAAAATACTGAATTAAAGAATCTGGATTTACTGCCTGAAATTGGAGAGGGGTAACAGGGTAACAGACCTATCACCATTGCCATCCAGATATTTAAAAATGTCAGTTGGTAAAGAATGATACACTCAGTGTTGCTCACTCTAACTGAAGGAAAATGAAATTTGAGTGACTAGCTTCAGGATTTCATTAAAATTAGGAAGCTAGAGATAGCAACTTCTTTAACAAGGAGTCAAATATTTTTATCACTGCTTCTTCTTTGACTTTTTTTTTGTACTGTGTTGGATCCCTCTACTGTAGCTGATAAGCAAAACTGGCCTTCTTTCTACCCAAAGAGTGAAATATCATTTACTGCTTCAATAAAAAGAAGTGTTGCTGATAAATAGAGTTGCTATTCATTTTCCATTTCTGCTGATACTAGTGTTAGAAAACACAGCTGAACTTCCCTTCTCTTAATACTGTGGGTTTCAGTAATATACAACTTAATTGTAAGTGAGTTTAAGACTTGTATTGTAAAACTATCTTTGTGCAAGACTTTCTGGATGCCAAAACCACTTCTTCAGACCATCTAAAGAGTCAAGTTGCATGATGTGAAAAAGGCAGACTCAAATGTAAAGTACCTGTCCCCTGCAAGGAAAAGTCTGAACCGAGGGAGAAAAATGTCCCAAAATCTCCGTGGACAAAAATCATAGAAACTATAATTACACACCAGGGTAGAAATCTCCAAAAGTTCCTTATCTTACTATCCCAAATGTCCCCTTTACATTTTCCACAAATGAGGAGAAGAAAAGTATCTTTGTGTCTGGGAATGAGAGTATAAACCCTGCAATTTGCCCTATAAACGGAGCCTGTTCCGGAGATTTCCCACACATCAGCATATTGATATATGGAGAGTCCTCCCAAAGACAGGAAAATTCTTCCTCTTCCCTCTCTGAAACCAGTATACATGATTTATATATTTATATCTTCATATATATTGGCAGTATTTACACATAATATTTGGTGTCTACATGGAATACACAGAATCATTCGCTTTGCTGTATGAGGCAGTTTCTAGACTGGTTTTACCCTTATAAAATGAGTCTGCTATGCACAGGGTGCTGCAGAGGTCCCACAGCTGCGTGAGCATTAGAATCTGTCACCAAAACCAACCTGTTTCTTTCCCATTATTCATGAACAAGCTGATCTTTTTTTTTTTTCTTCCCCCTGACCTGCTAATGTAATTTGGGTTTTACTGTGGTTATGCTAAGGAATGCATGCTGGCTCCTTGAAAGGACAAGCCAGTGGGAACTGTAACGCCGCCTCAACCGCTCTGTGGCAGGAAAAGGCAGGGGAGAAGCTCCCCCAAGAGCTGCAAGCACACGCCAGCTCGCACAGGTCCAGGAGACACACTGGCTCCGAGGGCTTCAGACGGTGGTGACAGCCTAGCGCCTGCACTGCACGAAGGAGCTGGTGGAAACGCCTTCTGTAAATACACAGCCCTTACAGCCCTTGAGGCACTCGGTCCGAGGCTCTTCTGCGGGAGAAGAAGGAACAAAGGGGCTGCTGGTGGGCAGAGGGGGTTTGGGTGGCCGGGGGGGCAGTGAGTGGATGAGGATGCTCAGAGGCACCCACTGGGGCAGGCCACGTCAGCTCCGCTGGTCATTTACAACCTAATCCAGATGACAGTAAGTGACCTAGAAGATCTGATCTACTTTCTCTTTCCCTTATAAAGCCCCAGACAGCTAATTTTTAGAGTGCTTCTCTGCTCTTATTTTTCCAGAGAGATAAAAATAACAAAGCCAGCCATAAAAACAGATATCATATTTGTCTTTTTAATGTGTAGTAGTACACAATGAGGAGGCAATTGGGGCAATTCTCCTGGATCTCGGCAGAACATTTGCTCATGCACATTACCAGCTGCTTCATCTCTAATTAAAAAGATCTGGAGTTGGCTACACTGCAGCTAGATATGATTACTGTTTAGTACCTAACAGTCTGTTCTAATCCATGAGTGAGCAGGTTTTTCCCCTGAATTAGTAGTGATGGATGGAGAAACAAAAAAAGGCCAGTATTCACTAATTACTACCTACCATTTGTTAAGTATATGCGTTGCTGATGAAAACACAGTATATACGCTTGATTCTGAAATATTGCTATAGGCCAAAGATTTACAGAAGTGCTTTTATAGTCTTCAAAAATGGTATTATGAAAGTAAATTACTTATGAATAATAAGAAAACTAACAGCATTATCTGGCATAAATAAGAAAGTTCACCATCTGGTGTTTTTAAAATGAAAATCTTTGATGGCAATTACTTAGAATGCAACAAAAGCTTCCAAAATATGGATTTCTGGCATGATTCTCTCAAGAAATTTAGCACTCAAACAAGTAATTAAGACTATAAATCTTACACTGGTTTGATTATGAATGATGAATCATTGTCTCACAATTACAGCAGGATAAAAGGCTGCCAAACATGTCCATTTATCGATATATGCTTACAGAGTGTTAGTTTAGGGCAATGTTAAGCAAAGGGTTATAAGAATGTAAAATGCGATTTTGTTATTTGCTCTAGAAACATAAATTATGATCATTGTTATTGTTTTCCTGGCGCCTAAAGAGGGATTTGGGATTGGACATTTAACTGATGTAATGTAAGATTAAGCGGCAGAGCTTCTTTGGAGCCTTTAGCCTGCAGAAATAGTCTAGCTGGAGTTATTAAAGTCCTTGTATCCTTAGAGCAAGATTTTTGCCCTCAGTATAGGTCGCTGTATTTATTATATGCAATATGTAAAATAGGTTTTCAATATAATATAGTGCACAACCTGAATAGAAGTAGAAGCAGTATCAAGTCCTCCAAAATCCTTAAGTCAGAGAGGATTCCTTAGAGCAAGTTGTCTAGATCTAGATTTTTTTAAATGTGTTCAGGTACTGCTGCATTCCAGTATTATCTATTTTTTTTAGCATCTAAGTAGCTGAACAGTGAATAGTCACTGAACCTCGATAATCTTTCAAATCAGGGCTCCATTACATTTTGAAATCTTGTGCTAAAATCTGCACTAATTTTGGTTACATGCTCACTGTAGTTTGAAATGTGTTTTGTTGCACTTATCAGGCACATGCATAGTTGTCATGCCCTAGAACAGGTAATAAGGATTTCTGCTTTCTATTTTTATGGGCTTTTCATTGATCACGGGCATTATTTCTGTATTTTTAAGGGCAAGGTCACTTTTTTGAGAACTTCTCCTTAGGGGGATAATCTTTCCTGCAATAAGCACAATATTCCCCCTGTGGTTTCATAATATCCTGTGCAGCAGACAATACCCAGTTTCATGTGCAAGAAAAATAAGAAGCATGTACTCACCCACTTGCCCACGTTGGGATAGTCATGCTCTGGATCGAAAAGGTGTTGGTGCAGCTGGTATTCCCTGCTGAACTCTGCTGTGTCTGGGGTGTTTTCTAGACACCCATCATCAACTGCAACAGTAGGGTAGAAAGCACTAAGTCCTTAGTAGCTTTGAAACACACAATATGCGCCACATTAATCAGCAAACTTCTTAAATGCAATTATGCAATTTGAAAAAAAATAATAGTAAGGACCGGAAAATATCAGGGTTTTTTTCTTCTGAAAAGAGTTTATCAGAAAATATTTAATTTTTTTTTTTAAACCACCAAACCTGATGAAACTTCAAAGCTAAACAAATTTATTTTCCTAGCTCTCCCCTTCCTTTCTGTTTCTCTTTTAAATTTGTGATTGAGCTTGATTATACATAGAACTGCATGTTATTCTGCTTCAGAGGGGATCCTCTTTTCATTTTTCAATGCCCACAGGAAGTTGTAGAAATTGTTTAGGCAATACTTTTGAAGCTCATGGTAAAACGATGCTATGAGCAAAAATAGAATTTCCCTCTCCACACAGCTATTCATGGAACTCCATTTCTGATTTGGTAGTTTGTTCAAACTAGCTAAAAAAAATTTACATATCATGAGATATCATAAAAAGGTGATGTGGTAGAGGTTTTATGCTGAAGACATTTCTGCAGATTGGTAACTAGTTTTACAGGTCTAGACACCTCCTTTAATCACAATGAACGATTTTGCAAACAGTGTCACATCAATGATAATACCTTTTTAAAAAACAGTTTATGGACTTTTAACCAAAATACATCATCTTTAGATTAAACAAAGATTCAGCAATTTGAGGCCAGAGTAGCTTTTTGGATAGAGTCTGCTCCTGGAGGTCCCTCTACTTTGTCAGCCCGGGGAACTTGCAGTCCAAGTTCCTCTCAGACATACTCAAGGAGATCCCACTACCTGGGACATGATGCTGGGTGTCCAAGCAGGACACCCAGGCAACTCCAGCAGGAACACAGGCAACTCCAGTCGGCACACCTGTGGACTTTCCTTTCTGTCCTTGCATGATCATCATGTAAAAAGATTTGCCAATGGATTATCTTTTTCCCTCAGATGTGGGAAACAGTAAAATCTTGACTCCAAAATGAGTTCATTCAATGACCTGAGGAGGTTATTCTAAATCCAACAGCTTTCTCTCTTTTCTCCTTAGAAAGGGGGAGAAAATAAAATTGCCAATAACAAACAGGAGAAAATGAACCATACTGTATAAGTAACTCAGAAACCATTAAAGTTAACTACAAGCACTTAAAATTTATTTCAGTCTCAGCAAGAACAGGGTCATCTCAAGAGAGAAGCAGGTGACAACAGCAATGTGGTAGACCTCCACAGAGTGTCTGTGCCTTTTGGGAGAAAACACAAAGGGCAGCTGGACATATGCGTGCCCTCTGCGACTGCTAATCCAAAAGTCTTCAAGCTCAAGTGCTCCAGGCTTATGTATTCCCACTGTGGAATGTGCATATGTAGACAGTGACTGGAAAAATTGTTTTCCATTAAGCAAGTCCACAGACCTGATTGAGGAAGGCCTCCAGTAATTTGTATGCATAATACAGTCACCACTTGAATTTCCATTTAAGGCTCTGAAAAACATTTTACTCTAATCCTAGTAGATACTATCTTCACTCACAGTGTACCTATGACAGAGCCATTTATCTGAGCAAGGAGCACTTCCCTAAGAATTCAGATCTAACTGTATTAGCTCAGCTAACAACTTTTATTTCACCTAAGAAAGAAAAATGGAAGGGATTTTCCCAGGCATTTCTCTGGATGCCAGCTTTTTAATTTATTTATCTAATCACTAACAGAACTCTAATGGGTAAGCACAGAAGATAGAAAGTCTGTGTGTGTGAGAAAACCTAAACCCATCATTTGCAACCTGTCAGAGAACAGCTATATTGAACAAAATGGAAGATTAGATATTATTTCAGAAGAGATGCAGGCATCATCCCCAAATGGGCTCTGATAGAAAGCAGTAAGGGAGGACGATTAGAAATTTTGTCATATTTTTGAATAAAATGTAAAAACACTATTTGCAAAACTTTTCATGACAAATATTTAATTTTTTTATCAATTCTAAGCTAGTTAGAACATTTAAAAATAAGAATACAGACAACTGTTTTGCATTATCCAAATAACATAAAAAAAGACTGAACAGAAAAGACTTTGAAAGGATCTCTTAGCTCACGAATAAAAAATGAGAGAAAAATAAAATGTTCATTCCCAGTTCCAGCTCCCAAGGCAGCCAATGGGTGTTTTACTACTACTTTCAGTACTGGAAGTCATTCCTTGGCTCAAATAACAGGAAAAAGATCGATTCCCTTAGGGTATGTCTATATTATGCACATACAGTGCTGCTTTAGAGATCCTTCAGCACTAGCCATGCATGGCCTGGTATAGAAGCAGCTGCAAGCCGAGGGCTGTAGAGGGTGTCTCGGGCACCATACTGGTCCGGCACTCTGAGGCTACACTGGTCCTCTGCCAGAGCGAGCCTGCGTGCAAGGAGCTGGGGTACATCCATGTAGTTCTCCATTTCTTGGCACAGATGCACCCTCAGTGAGCTATAAAGCCACATGGATTGGAGCCAAGGTATCTTAAATATTGACTCATGGTCTGGGTTGGAGATCAGGGCAGACAGTTTCATTCCTCTTGGCACAATGAAAGTCTCTAAAATAAGGGTAAATCTCATCTGCACAGAATGATAACTTTTTTCAGGGGCCAGCCTAAAAATGAACTCCCTCAGGAACAAGACACTATCATAAATCTCACTATCTTGTACTCTGAGGTCAAGATGATTTCTTCCACCTGACCTCTAGCAGTCATATAGCAATACAGAAGGTGCATACTAAAAAAACCCGCAACTCATCTAAAACACCTGATTGCTCAACAGTTCTGCTCCTGGCGTAGAAAATGAAAGAAAACACCAATTGCTGATTAAGTGTCGTACTGCCTAGTACAGCACTGAAAGAGCATTTAAAACAGACATGCAAAGTCTACAGCATAATTACCTGTTTTTCCAATAGGGCAGGGATTTGGAGGGTCAGGATATCCTTGATCTTCACTGAAATCCTTTGGTACGTTATCTCCCGTCAGTTCAGCCACAATGTTTGGAATATTGCCATAAGGACCCAAGTGCTGGAGACCTTCATGCGCACCACCTAGAAAAGACAATGTGCACACACTGTCTTTTTACAATATTAAAAGTGGAAGTGCTTTAGTTGCTTCAAGCAATCCAGACTTAGATTTAAAATATATATATAATTGTTACAGAGACAGGTCCAAGTTTAGATTTCAAATATCTCTTTTAGAAACATAACCCTGTGACCTAAATCAGAGAACTTGGGTAATGAAAAATGAAACTAAGAAAAAGAACAGTCATTATTAAATCTTAGGGTTGTTTTTTAACTCAACTATGTAAGTTATAGGTAATAAACTACAAATAAAAAGAAATGTAAGACAGTAGTGAAACTTAATATATTTACAGCACAAACACCTTCAGTCACTGATATTGTTACTGTTCATTGAAGAAGGTATCGCAAGACAGCATCACGACAAGAAGACAAAGTTATTGACACTGTAGAAAGAAATAATACTATTTGTACAGCCTGGAAATATAAATTAAGTCACATGAGAGGACCCAAGATATTGTAGCAAATTTTGTTGTATACAGCCAGGAAAATTATTTTTAAATCAAACCATTTCTTAAAGGCAAATTTGAGTTTCCTGCAATAATGGTGAAAAGTCCATATTGTTGATGGGAACACGTACGCCTACACAGTATTCATTATGGTATGAAACATCACATTCTGTGACTTTTACACCGTAATAGCTGAGTTCCTGATGCAGGACTCGGAGAACCATCAGTGCAGGGTTACAACTGCAGTGTGCAGCAAGTTTTATAACTCAGAGGCAGAGGACACGATGACAAGCTTCCTGTTCTTGGGCAAGCACACACAGAAGGGATGTGCCACAACCTTCTTCCACTCATCTCAGCTTGGGTGCCTTGCCTTTGACTAGTAGGGTCTTCCACTAAAGGTTTGGGAACCAATCTCAGGCCATTCCCTTGGTATGCCTCTCTACAAATATTACAGTATTATTTGAAATTCAGACAAATAAAAAGTTAGTTTCAAGCACGCTTTTTTTCCCTGCCATAAGACAGCCACTGCAGCAACAGCTGATGTAGTTACTGAGTACCGTAGTAGTTACACTGAGTACTGAGATGGTTGTGTAACAGCAGAGCAGTACTTTTTTAAAACCCTATATAACGAGGGATAAAATGTAACATATAAGCATATAAATTCCACTAATGACACAAGATGAAAAGGAATTTGAATGACTGGAAAATGTGTGTTAAAGAGTGAATGCAGACACAACTGTTTGGGTAAGTAGCACGATCACCATAACATCATATAGCCTTATTTTCAATTTCTATAATTTTAATAGATCCAAAAGATTGGAATAAAGCTTCTGAACATGAAAGCTGCCTCATGAGTACTCTTGTCCAGCTAAAAAAAACACTACCAGCTTAAATGGCCTGTTTAGTGTCAAGAAGAGAAGACTGGGAGGGAATCTCACCAATGCTTATAAGTATGTAAAGTGTGGGTGCCAAGAGGATGGGGCCAGCAACAGGAAAAGGCACAATGAGCACGAACTGGAACACAGGAAGTTCCATCTGAATATGAGTGAGAAATTCTATACCTTGAGGGTGCCAGAGCACTGAAACAGGCTGCCCAGAGAGGCTGTGGAGTTTTCTTCTCTGAAGATACTCAAAACTCACCTTGATGCAATCCTGTTCAACCTGCTTTGGCAGGGTCCTTGTTCTGGATGATCTCTGAAGGTCCCTTCCAGCCCTTGCCATTCTATGATTCTTTAAATCATCTTTTATACAGCTAGGCATTGTAAGCTAACATAATCACTTTCAAAAATGTGTAACATAAGGCAGTCTTGACAAATTTTGTACTAATTTTTACATTTAGAAATGGTAGTTGAGTAAAATTGTCTGTATTTTCCAAACAATCAGTTGGAAGCTGACATTATAGTACCACAGGCAGTTAGTCTATAAGCACATATATTTCTGTTTTATTTGCATGATGGACTTAAATCTAATCAACATGATAATTTTTCCTCTCAAATACAAGTCTCTTATCCTGTAATGCAATGTTGAGGGAAAGTTTTCCAGATATATAACAAACATAAAAGTAGCCCTATAAGAATTTTGCTTCTGTGCTATATGAAGTTTTCCTTTGTAGCTGACCATGAGACCTGGTACTAAAACCAGAATAGCTTTATATATACCATGAACTTTATCACACAGCTGCAGTCCTCAGGCAACACAAAGATGATGTTTGTAAGAACTGTGCAGATTCACGACAATTCTATGGTGGTGAGGTTAAAAAAAAATAAAAATAAGTATAACATACATTTAATCTAATGTCATTCAATCTAACATCCAGTGTGTAGCATAAAATACTTCTTTATACTAATCTCCTTCACACAAAGATTGATTGCATATATGTACTTAAAAGCATCAGGTTATGATTCTGCTGTAAACTAGAGAACCACATAATCAATACGTGCTTGAACATCCTGTATACAATGTGGTTCACTATGGGACAATCCATCAGATAGAAGCATATCTACACTTGTATGTGGTGCAGACCTCTTGGCACCAAAGTTCCATCCATAACGAAAACAGAGGTACTCAGCAGGCTCCAGTGTGCTATATATACATGTAAGTTTAAACTAACTGCCAAGTATTCCCTTGATTGAGTGCAAAACAATCTTTTTATATTAATATAAAGGATTGTTTCCTTTAGGTATAAATGTCCAGGATCATTTAAGAGTTTTTCCTTTCTTTCCAAAAGTGCTGGAGACAATAGCACCTGCTCTGGTGCCATGATTTAGCACACTTGAGTGATTCGATAGCATTAGCAAAGCTCATTCCTTATAAACTCTGATAAATAGTGTTCTCAGTAAAGATTGCAATAATAAAACCAAAATGCTATAAATGTAGCAAATAGGGGCATTATATACAGTAATTCACAAGCTGCATTAGTTTTAGTATTGTAATGTTACTGATTTGAAGAAACATTTTAGGATTAAATACACCGCAGCTTCCAAGTCAAAATATTGTAATACAAACATACACAGCTACAAAAGTAGCACAAGATGGGTCTCTTGAACCTTGAGGCTGACTGAAAGAAAGACATGACTCCTAAATACTGAGAAACATCTCATAATTTCCTATCCAAGGGAAGCATGAGAGACATTACTCAAAGTATTTGAATTATTTGAAATTGGACTAGCAAAAAATCCAGGAGAATAGTACAGAGAACACCTTGTACTGAGAAAGGATGGGCTAGATAAATCTGTTTTTCCCCTTTCTCCTAACTTCTTATGAACTGTCTTTTGTGTGCCTCATACTAGCAAAAAACCCAAAACAACCAAAAAAACCCAACCTCCAAAACTATCAGCTCCCTTTCATGTGCAGGATTTCTGTGTGAGCATGTAGTTACTTTACATCCCTAAGGACAAACCAGAAGTTTAGGTCCTTTGGACTGAGGTCAGTATTGTCATAAAGTAAGCTTTGGATTTTATACCATTTTGGGGATTATAAACAAAAAAAAAAAAANGGAAAAAAAAAAAAAAAAAAAAGGAAGACGAAACAAAATAGGAAAAGAAAACACAAACTATTTTCCTGCCAGTATTGAATATTCCCTTGATCAAACGCATCCAGTGGAGATGCTGTTGGTCCACTGAAGTTCTATTTGCTGCTACCCATCTATTGGTAGCATAAAGCACAACTGAAACTTATCTTCTCTGAGAGTCAAATACAAGCAGTCAATGTTGCCCCTCAGAAGAGTTATTTTAAGAGAGTCAGTGAGAATGGATTTTCAAAAGTGTGAAAATATTGCAGAATATTTAAATACAAATAATAGGACAAATTTGCCTTTCAATCCAATTAGAACAGACTCCCACATCAGTGTAGGTAGGGTTATCCCACTTCCAAATACTGAGAAGAGGTGGTTTGGCCAATCTTAGCAAGGAGATATAAATAGAACAGATCGCGAGTGTCTGTTGTGAGTAAATAAAACCCAGATTCCACATTAAAGCCCTTTACTGTAGAGAGTCATGCTAGATGCCCTAGTTTTCATATTTTTGCTCTAAAACACCATGAAGCAGATTCTTAGTGTCCAAGCCCTTCCCAGATGCACAGAAGAATATTTCTCCCAGGTATGATTGCACCTCTTATGATCTTGAGCTGTACAAACTCCAAGGAAATCTGAGCTGCAAGGGAAATATGGTAATACCTCATCCCATTGGTGTGAGAATTCTCAGGGAGTAAATGGATATTAATCAGTGATGCAATATCATATTTGCTACTTTGCAAAATCTTTTGTTGACCTATACTATCAGTTCTTATTCCTGGGAAAAATCTTCAAAATTATTTCTAGTGTGTCCTCTCTAATACAGGGATAGCTCTTTTCCCTTTCACTGTGACAGCTTTCTATAGTATCGTACACTTCTGTTTTTATTCATCTTGCTGTGTCTACCCTGCTGTGTCGTTGTCACACTCAAAAGTGATGTCTCATCCCTAATCGAACATTGTAAGTTTGACAGAATGCTTTCTGATGCTCTTGTGTCTTTAAATAGGACACCATCCACTAACTTCCTTTTTCCTTTCCTTTATTGTCTGCAAGAATCCCCAACGTATAATTTGGTTAATTCAAATTGCCAAAAAAATCCTGAATGCAAAAAAATGCACTTTAATTTTTCTTATTCTTTCTAACGTCACTAAAAGTTCTACAGTCCTAATGCCATTTCCCCTGTGCATTTTCATCTAGCTTCATCCCAGACAATCCCATCTTGGTTGCTGAGATTGATCAAGATCAGGAAACGAGAGATGCTGAAAAAAATTATAAATTATCACATTTCCTCTATTCCACAGAAGCCGCTAAATAAAAGAATAGGGAAGGAGAAAGAGCATAGGAGAACCAAGAATGGAAAATGCAAACGTAGCCAACTTTCTTAACCATTCAAGAGAATGACTCGGGAAACACAGGAAAACTACAGCTATACATACTCCAGCATCCCAGATTCCAGTCAGCTCATCTTCTCCTTAATCATGGGATCGTGGAATTGTTGGAGTAGAGATCATCTCATCCAACTCCACTGCTAAAGCAGGATTGCCCAGACCACATTGCTCAGGACTCCAACAAGGTGGTCCTGAAGGTCTCCCAAGAAGAAGACTTCACAACCTCCCTGGGCAGCCTGTTCCAGAGCTCTGTCTACCTCACTGGAAAGAAATTTTTCCTCATATTTGAATAAAATTTCCTATGTTCCAGCTATGACACAAAGTTTCTTAAAACTATAAAGATTAATTTTCTTTTTCTCTGCAGAAGGACAAAATTCCTTTCAGTATTTTTTCTCAAGCCTCTAGAACAAACATCACACAATTTCTGACCTTGCTTTCAGTGAATAATTCCATTTTACCCTATATTTTAATTACAAATATTTAAGCTATGAAATACTTTTATTGTGAAATGGTTAGGACTGAAGTAATATCCATACTCCTCTCACAATGAATTTATAAAAGTAGTGTCTGTGCCATTATTATTCATTATTCACATTCTACACACAACAAAAAAATCCAGCAGCTCACTTGCTGACAGGGCAAGAGCAATCTCTTATACCTCCCTCGGTTGAGCAGTCCTCTAATGAGCTATATTAATTTGCCCTTCAGTCTGAGCAGAAAGCTTTCATGCTTCACCGTGTGGGTGAGCTTACCCTTTTGACAAACAGACTGTGTCTTGGAGCGTGCAGCAGCAGCCCCCCCTGCCAGGCTGACTTCTAGCCCTCATGATCAAGGGAAAGCATGTACAGCAAAAAACACGCACCCATAGCTGCTATAACACCATAACACTACCTTGCTAATGACCACGTGCACAGCGTATGGCTCTATGAAACAGGAAAACAAGAGGAAGCTAGTGACCAACTTTATCCCATGAGGGATGGGACACTATCTCAACCTTATACATGTAAAAGACTGGAGAACTTCATCCACTGGCATTGACACCGGCTGCATGAGAATCAAAGAATCACAGAATGTCAGGGATTGGAAGAGACCGTGAAAGATCATCTAGTCCAATCCCCCTGCCAGAACAGGAACACCTAGAGCACATCACAGAGAAGCCCAGATGCTCCATCAATGTCAACATGCTCATAGAAAAATATGCCTTTTGCTCATATAACATGAAGTATGGAGGCACCAGAATTTTACAGAATGGGACCATGCTTTCTGCCTATTGCTTCACTGAACTTCACAAAGTTTTCCTGTTCATTTACCCATTCATAGTCATTCAATTCCATTTTTGATGCTCATTTTCCCAGATGATTTTTCAACAGAGGTGTCTAAAATCTTTGTGTATGCATCCGACAGTTGATACCAGGGTAGATTTAACTCCCCCAAATGACCTCCTCGTGAACAATACCACTGTGGGGCTATGAGACTCCCAAGTCTTGGTGAGCCAGTGTAACCTCATGGCTCCAAAAGCAGAGGCTTTCCTATTCAAAACTTCTGCCAACATGGCCCAAGTCAAGATGAGGTTGTGGTGTACCTTGACTTCAGTAAAGCATTTGACACAATCTCCCACTGCATCCTTGTAGCTAAACTGAGGACGTGTAGCCTGGACAATAGGGTAGTAAGGTGGATTGTGAACTGGCTGAAGGATAAAAGCCAGAGAGTGGCGGTCAATGGGACAGAATCTACTTGGAGATCAATACTGGGACCGGTACCGTTCAATATATTCATCAATGACTTGGATGAGGGAATAGAATGTACTATCAGCAAGTTTGCTGATGACACCAAACTGGGAGGAGTGGCTGACATGCCAGAAGGCCGTGCTGCTATTCAGTGGGACCTGGACAGGCTGGAGAGTTGGGCAGGGAGAAATTTAAAGAAATATAACAGGGACAAGTGTAGGGTCTTGCATCTGGGTGAGAACAACCCCAGGTCCCAGTATAGGTTGGGAAATGACCTGTTGGAGAGCAGCGTAGGGGAAAGGGACCTGGGGACCCTGGTGGACAGCAGGATAACCATGAGCCAGCACTGTGCCCTCATGGCCAAGAAGGCCAATGGCATCCTGGGGTGTATTAGAAGGGGGGTGGTTAGTAGGT